>VXAB01003491.1:0-10833 GCA_013399175.1 Odontophorus gujanensis
GCCAGAGTTATTTTAATAGGGCTTTTGGTATATTTCTTTTGTTTTTTTGATAACTTTACAGCTTCAATACAATAATAGTACAATTCAAATGGACTCAATGAAAGCACTGAGCGAACTCATTAGAGGTCATGATAACTAAATAAAAAATCAGAAACAGGTATGATAAGCAGTCCACACAACCAGAGCTGCTTAAGTTCATATAAAAAGACATGTATATGACAATAGGATTTTGTATATATGTAGTTTGTATTTTTATGTGCTCTAGCAACCACCACAAGTAAATCTTTGCACGTCTTCCCTGTGAAGCAAGGAGAAATTTTAAGGAAGAAAGATTTAGTGACTCTTCTAAAATACCTACATTAGTATTGAAACTGGTACGACAGACTAGTTTTTTCTCCATTTCCCAGTCTTGAGATTTTTATGCTATGTACTATACAACTTCTTAATAAATAAATAAATGCTACGCTCCCCACATAGCTATAACTCATATTCTTGTCTGGAAGCACTTGCAGCTAAGATGGCATTTTTTTTTATCGTGTTTGTATGGCATGACTTTTTACAGTCAATATTTGCATTTACTTGCTGTTCTAAGATACCATGTTGCTGACCTCTGTCTTGCTTCATTCTCACCTAAGTGCAGGTACTTTGTAATTAGCACTATTATTTGTAGGTATGAAAATCACACCTCTCCTTTGTGCTTCTCAGATTGATGGAATTATACTTCCATTGAACCCTCTGACAAACATAGGATTTGAATTGGGCTTTTAAAGTCCTCTTATTTAAGTGATAAAATGGCAGAAAGAGCAAAGCAGCTAAAACCCAACTCAGTACTTGAAACCTGAACACTGCAGACCTTCACTTTGCTATAATACACAGTGTTAAGGCTCTCTGTAAATGGCCTTCAACAATTATTTTTTTAATGAGCATCCTAAGTATCTGGCCAGTTCTGTGACAAACGAGATCAGAAAACCTCTGAGGGAACAATTTCAATCTATTTATTAAATATTTTAGACATTCTGATTGTGTATTAAGCGGAGAAACTGAAACAGTTCCAAATGAAGCATTTCTCCCTCAGATGAAAAAGAATGTGATTTTTTAAATTTTCTGTAAACATACATTTGCCTCAAAAAATAAAAGCAAATCCAATAAATTTCATCTAAGAACTCTTTTTAAGACACTCATAGAGAGACTTAGGCTGAAAAAGCCATGGAAATTCAAATGTGGAATTAGAAATATAAATGTAAGAAGGATGTAATTCATGACATTATACCTGTTTGAAACAATTTGTGTGAGTTAAAGATGGAATACCACCATATCCTTTGAATTTATTGTTTTTTGTTGCTTTAAATCAGACGCTTCACATTACTTAAACATAGTTTTTGTATTTAATATTCAGAGAAGCAGAACACATACATTTGGCTGCAGATAGATACATAATTCATGTTGGTAGGAAGCATACCTTATAACACTTAAGTGGTTTATTAAACTTGTTTTATTTGATATGGAATAAATTTTGTAATTGATGACAAGTCATAGTCAGATCCTACATTTATCATATTTAAGATTACCTTACGTTACAGAAACTGTTCTGCTCTGGCCTCTCAACGACTTTATTTTTTCATGCAGAGAAAATATATGAAGGATGTTAATATTGTTTTAAAATGTCTTAAACCTGAATTTGTACATGAAATTAGTTTATTGGTCTCAGCTCAATCCCTATCAGGCAATGGAGTATATCAAGAAGACCATCACAGATAATTTGGCACCAGTCAGTAGGACTAGCAGTCTTTGATCTAAAGAGACTTAGCAATGAACCTAGGGAGGCTGAGTGACCTCTTGTTTTAGGAACCTTATCCTCTTTGCATCAGAAATGGTATCATCTTGTGCAAGAGGCTGTTTCTGTATCTATGTGCTTCTTCTCAAATTTGCAGTATAATTATTTGACATTTATTTTATGAGTATGGATAGCAAAAGAGAAAGTAAGAAGGATGTTCTTTTTCAGACTTATTGCATGTCTGTCACCTCTCTAGCTTTGCCAATATAGAATAAAAAAGAGTCCAGGGATGACGCATGCTGCAACTAGATTGAGGTGTTGTATGTACTGAGTTCTAACATTTATTTTGTTATCTTCTGTCTTAAGTCATCAATCATAGTGGATTAAAATGCTAATAGCTGGCAAATAATTTATTTTAACCTCGTTGACTTTTGATAAATCGGGGCTGAAAGTTCTATTGTATGTCTAAAATTAGTAGATGAATCACAGTAAATAAAATATCATAGAGATGACACATCTGTGATTAAAAATATTTTTAAAATAATGGATTGTGTTAAATGATCAAGTGAATAACTTTCAGTATATGTGCTTCAACTACAGGTATTTTTTGTTACTTTGGAAGTCAAGTTGCACAAGACTGGAATAAAGATTGTTTAAGTATTTCTCAAACTTGTGCAAGTCATGCTTATCACTGAGAAAAGCATAACCTCTTTGCTAAATCTCTCTATATTTAACATATTACTAAATATTTTCTGATCAGATTGTCCTGACTTTCTTTAAAATTTTTGAGTAGCACAACATTTAATGTTCATACCCTAAGACAGCTCAGATTCTGAATGACAGTGACAGTGAAAATGAACAGAGCTGTTACAGTGCAATTGTACTACCATTCCAATTTCTGGAAATTTAATTTCAAGAAAAAAGAATGAGAGGAAATCTGAGCTATGATTGAAAATTATATTTCTCTTCCTTTGCACCTTATTAGTTCTTTTTCACAAAAAAAAGATGTGCTGATATGAAGAGGTCTAATACAGAAACAGTCACAGGAGGGTAGAAGCTGTATAACTCTGGGAAAGAAAATCAGAGTTGGACTAGACAGTTAAGGTATCTGTTGGTGTTAGTATTTGTAACAGATGCCTTTTTCTTCATTTTAGAAATGCCATACATAGGGGAAGTTCCCCAGGGTGGTTCAGAAAGATTGTTACAAGCTACAGAGTAAAGAAGACTTTAAGAAAATACTGAAATGTTTACTTTGGGAAACATTAAATGAGTAAACCATCACGAGTACTCCTGTCTGTGTATAAATAATAGCACAAAGATATCTGGTTACCTGTGTGTTTCCCTTCACTTGTCCGTTAGGTTCCCTTGCTGTGAGTTCAGGTTTTCATTTGAATGTTTCCTTGTTGCATCTCTTCAGAATCAGGTTATGCTGGATACGGTTATTTTATAAATTATTCACTGACTTTCTTCATTTCATGATTTACAAAATATGGCCACGTTCAAAGATACAAATTCTGGATTGTGGGAGAGCAATTGAATTCCTGTTTGTTTTCATCTTTCTGTTCCTAATTCTGAAGTCTCAGATCCTGAGTGGATACAAGGAGCAGAAAGACCTGATATATGGCACAAACTTGAATGTCACTGTAACAAATTGTTTTGTAAGCAAATAATAATAAAATTAATGATAAAGTTTTTAGTGTCACTTAGGTGCCTGTTTTCTACAAGCCTTGTTGACAGCAGCTTTTCTTTCTCATACTGCCAATTTTACTGGAAGCAAAGATCGCTCAGGAAACTACATTTTGTGGAAGTAGGCTCAGAATTCATTTGAACATTCACCTTCAATAAATATATATATATTTTTAATTGCATGATAATGAAAATGTTCTTGTATTCTGGAGACATTTTAGAAAGTCCTGCAGTTTTCCCTAATTGATATTAAATACCAATTCAGGGCAGTAAAATGAGGTTTTAGCCATTTTTCTATTAACAGTCCATTAAAAATCTTCAAAAGGAGTTTGGCGTTCAAAGAAATTACGTATCTTATGAAGAAGTTAGGCACTATGAATACATTTTTCTTTTAGCACTGTATCAAATCAAGACAATGTTCTCAGTGTGGAATGGGAAAGAGAAGGGGTTTAATCATTAAATTAAATAATATCACGTTTACACTGTGCCATTCAGATTAAAAACAAAACAAACAAAAAAAACCAACAAAACAACAAACCAACCAACCAACCGAACAACAACAACAACAACAAAAAACTACTGGAGCAAGAAGATTATCAGAGACACAAGGAATGAGAGATCTGGTTAACTCTGAGATAAGATGTGACTGACAAGTGAAAAGAAGCCTGTAAGTGTCAGTCTAAGGGAAGATTCCTCTTGAAGGGTGATGACATGCTGGCTTTGTATGGAAGTAAAGTTACAGTCCTGCAGTTCTCAGTAAAGAAGTTGCAGTTCTCAGGAAATGTATCTGGCTGTGATGTTGCTCCTTCGGGGCACCTAAAGAAGGGAAAAATTCAGTCTATTAGACAGATGAAAAGTATCAGATTTATTCTTTTCCCATGGCAGACAATACTTTTTGGCACTAAAGAAGTGATGTAATGATGATAATCCTCAATTCTATTACAGAGATAGCTTAAATATTTTGCAAATAAAATACTTTTGGATTTTTTTTTACTATTGTAACAGCAGTTGATATAGATAATTATTTTCTATAGGATTGCAGAAAATATGCCTTTTCCATTCTCTCAATTGCTGTTGATGCAAGAGACCTCCAAAGTTTGTGCTAGAGAAATACACGCAAATCATCCAATGAACAGAAAACTTCTCTGGCACCATGTTTCTTTCTGATTCATTTTGGCCTTAGTTTATGGACAGTAGGATCATTTTGATGTTACTGGCTGTTAGTCCTAATCTGAGAAGTGCTAAAAGATCTCTTATTCTGACCACAAAATGCTCAGCACCCCCAGACTCCCACTGGCTTCAACAAAAAATCAGAGATTCAGGACCCTTAACACTTTTCAGGATCAGACCTGGGGGACACGACCAGTCATCTGTTAATTCTACTCTTTTGCAACATCTGCAAAACATATACTATGATATGCCTGCTTTTAAACAGCTGAAAAATGATGTTGTAACTGAAATTCCATCGTTCAGCTTCCCATGGAATGCCTTTTGCTCTGAGTGCTGAGAGCCAGTCTAAACAGCAGATACACACACTCTCACCATAGTCATAAATGTCACAGTATTTGGGGGTGGGATGTTTTAGGACAAAGACTTTTTTTTTTGTTACATTCATTTTACCACATATTTAACACAGTGTTTTTATTGAATTTTATGTATGAAATGCAGAAAAACAGAAATGAAAGGATGTTTAACATCCTTTTTTTTTGTTTTTAATATATATAGTGTAATTATGCATTCTATGCACTCTTACTTTTCTCAGTTAGACTATAAATCCTGAGGGTTTTTCCCTTGTGAGCCAAATTCTGCTATCTTTACTAATCTCAATGGGCTGCTCTATCAGCCTACAAAGTAATCTCAGTGGAACAAATTCCTGCCTCTAATATACCCATGTAAATTGAAAACAATACTATAATCACAGTTATATCAAAAGCAGAATTTGTCACATTGGGAAGATTTGAAAGAGCTGGGCAGGCAGTGTTTGCCTGACAGTATTTTCCTCTCAACACTTTCTTCATTTCTTGCATTTAGAACCGCAGCTTTGCATTTGTTAACCTATCACGTAGAATTGAACAAACAGAAAAATGAATGATGTTTACAATTTCCTTTATGGAAAAGCTTTCACCCTTCATTCCTTGCTGAAATCAATGGAAGTTGAATGAATGGAAGGCACTAGGCCTTTCAATGCATTACAAAATGTAGTTGGAAAATGTTTACAGCTAAATTAAGGCCCTTCAACCCCTTCATAGGTTAGACCATAAGAAAGTTGTGTCTAATTTGTGATTATTGTGCAAGTTCTACTAACAGTGGTCTGGAACCTGGTTTAGCAGACCTCAAAGTGTCAGATTAGAAGTCGTGGCCTTTTCTAAAATATCTGTCATAGGTATTTTATTATTCATTTGTCACCTATCTCATTTGCTTGTAATATTGAAATTACTTCCTAGACTAAGGAAATGGTCTTCCAAAACTTTCCAGCCTAGTTAAGTAATGCTGTGTTGTGGTACAGAATAGCAATACTGGCAAGTAAGTCTAGTTGTAGACTACTCCTAAGAAATGATTTTCAGACGTTTCTTTCCAATGCTTCTGTTTTCGTTTTCTCAGGTGGCAGAAATATAATATTTAAAATGGTAGCTTCAAACATTTAGAAAACTTAGGGATATACACTTACAAATTTAGCATTCTATTCTATACCCTCAATTTAGAATCTCTAGCAAAATTCACCTGAATTTAAATTTAATGGGACACACCTTCTGATCTCCCAAATGAGGAATTTGATTGAAGATGCTGGAACTTTCGAACTTCTGAAGATTTTCAGTAGTTAACACCTGAAATTTACAATGGGGAATTTTTGAAATAAGGGATTGAATATTTTAACTTTCAACATTTTTATATTTTAAGTGTACTTCAGTTTCTTTTAAGTGATTGTAATTTGCATAAAAATTAGAAGATTATATGCATTACAAGTTGTCAAATAAACAATGACAGAGGAGTCACAGGATAACAAGCAGGTGGAGAACTCAACACTACACAAGAAACTTGCTCAAACTCTATCCAAAAACACTGCTGTAGCACAAGACACTCTTAATGCTTATTGAAGGTCAGGTTCCTACACAAATTCACACGTATGTTGAATTTTTTATCCATGAACAGTAACATTGAAGACAGTGATCTATTCATAGATGCAAATACCGAACACAGATAAGCACCTGAGGATGATTTAATCTTTTTCAAGGTGTGGACACTTATTTTAATACTATCAGGGAAAAAAAAAAAAAAAAAAAGCCTCACATATTTGATTGTAA
This sequence comes from Odontophorus gujanensis, assembly GCA_013399175.1. Lineage (NCBI taxonomy): Eukaryota > Metazoa > Chordata > Aves > Galliformes > Odontophoridae > Odontophorus > Odontophorus gujanensis. Next base: position 6,763 of record VXAB01003491.1, read on the forward strand.
AACTTTCCACATGAAATTCATCATTAAGTGTAAGCAACTGTGTTGTTAGCAATACGTCACAAAACATATAAGAAATAGAGCATCTTGTTTTATCTCCTATATATAAAAACACACTGGGGCAAATTCTGAATTTTTTTTGAAGGTCAAATTTTCAGTGAATAAATACTGAGCAATAATTTCAAAATGTGATCTCATTACGAACTGTGTTTATTTACTTCTAACATTTGTGCTACTAACAGTATAAATTTACCTAAAAATGCCTGGCAGAACTGTTTATAATCTCGGGATCTCCCTGGCATGGAGGGATCTTTGTGAATGAAGTCTAAGAGTTTTTTTAAATCTTCAAAAACTGCTAGGTTTCTTCTGTTTGTTTCTCACAAAAAGAGAACTCTGTGAGGAACCCAGGCAGAGATTTTCTTTAACTGCAGGGGGCAAGGTGACGCCTCACTGGTAACCAGCAAAGCAAGGGTGAGATTTTGAATGGCTAACTCCTGAGGGATCCACAAGAGGTGCAGAATATTAAAATTCAGCTTGGTGCATGGTGATCACACTGTCTTCAGTGCTTTCCAGAGACCCAGACAGCTTACAGAAGACCATTATAGCCATGTTACCACCAGTGTGTAAAAGCATTCTGGATTGTAAAAAATGATTGCGCAGAACCTGCGCTTCTGTGTTCACTAGAGGAGCATTTTTTGCCTTTCCACAAATCACTGTATTTCTCTTTCAAAAGACAAGATGCAGATTTTGAAGGAAGCACATTTTTAAAGGTTTTGTTTATTCTGTCTATTCCAATATGTCTCCTTTAATGGTATAAGAATCAAACTATGTGAAATACTTCTTAATAATCACCAAGTCAGTAAACGTGGGAAATCTTACACAGCCACAGACTATATCCTCGGAATATTTCTATGCACAAGAAGGAAAGCATTGATGAACAACAACAACAACAAAAAAGCCTATGCCCTTCAAGAGTAAACAGTATCAAAAAAAGGTTTGTATATGCTTCTTGTTTTCCCTGCTTTAAATACATTTAGTAAATGATTAACTCTAGAGAGAAATATACCCGAAAGTTCCACCTGCAAATAAATAAAGGTAGCTGCTTGTATAAATCAGAAGGAAAAAAAAGTTGTCCACCTGTGCTTTCACTTTCTCCTTGATCATTTTCTTTAGAAGAAAGTTATGGTTAGCTGAATATGGGTATTTATTGCTCCAATTTTAAAAGGGAAAATACAGATGATACTGTCTCACTAAAATGAATGCTGTTTTTTGTTGTTGTTGTTTGTCTGCAACATGGCATTCGCTTTATTTTACTATAAAAGCACTGCAGCTTATATGTGAACTCTGATATATTTGTTTACAAACCCTACTTCATTTTTCTGAACAAGGGAGGCAGATGCCAAACCACACGGAGAACTTTTCCTTCTGCTGATGGCATTTAAGAGTGTCAGTCTGGTTATCTTGGTGAATCTGCTTGCTCAGGATCCCTAATGGTCTTTCTTATTTATGTAATCATTGCATGTACCGTTTCCTTTAAGTAGGAGCCCATTTTGAATATAATTCTTACAAGCAACTTCCCCAACCGGGACCCGTCATTATTACCTCAAGTCCCAGCCCTTCAACCAGGATGGGATGCCTAAGGAGTTTTATCCTCTTATGTATTTGCCTGGATATAGACAACAAAAAGGAACACATTTTATGTTCTGCCTTTAAAACTAGAATAAACCACAGTTAAAATAATAATAAACAATTTAAGCATAAAAAAATAATTACCTGTGAAGTAACAAATAGAAGGAAGTGTGCCCATGTTGAGCATGCAGTACCTCCATTCCCAGCAGCAGAGTGTGGCAGCACACCTGAGTAGGATGACCCTCCACAGCTGGCTGAGGAACTTTGCAAAGGTAGTGGGCATGCTAGCAGCATTGTGCCAGGAACCATCCAGTGCTCTCTCCTCCACAGAGCCCAATAGGATCAGCGGACCGTGCTTATGCACACAGGAGGAGAAGCAGAGTTTCAGATTTCCCTTTGTGTTCTGCAAGGACTAAAACACGATATAACAGTGTCAGTTCGTACAAAGCATTCCATTCAGCCGTGAGAAAAACTCATTTATCATACTCTGTAGCACACGTAACTGGAAACACTTGCTGAGAAGACTGAAGATGGAGTGTTTTTCATGGCTGAAGACACAAACCGATTCTGGTTCTGAATCTCTAGCACAGAAACTATACCCCATGGGTGCATGTTACAGTCTCTTCCAGGCTGCTGCACTGTGTGATACACCCCTATCACTGGGATCAGAAGGTCTGTATGCTTAGACAATATAGTGCATACACTGGTCCCACAGCACTAAGATTTTTGGTAAAGATTTTTGCCACTGAGAGCAGAGTTACTTCTGTGTTCTTCAATGGGAATTTGTAGGCTTAATAAGGCACAGCAATTGAGTGCAACCAATCTGTGCTCTAAAGCTCAACTCCACTGAAATTCCTGCCTGCTGTTTCCCAGTCACAGCCTCCTTTCCTGGCACTCATTGACTCATAGACAGGGCAGATGTTTTTAAGGAGTGTCCAAGCAAGTCATTCTGTGCCACATACATGTTTAACAACAGATTCACTGCACTTGTGGCAGTGGTAGAAAGCTCCTGACAGACAGAATTGCAGGATATGCTGGGTGTGGTAAGTTTTAATTGGCATTTGAACCAGTCTTCTAAATGCAAATTGTGCTGACAGCTACTCTGTTTTTCAGAGAACAGCCCAGCACAGGCGGCAGTAGTTACGGGTAAGGTTAAAGGAAGAGGAATGGATTTTTCTTGGCTGACTGATATCCATCCTGCTGTGTGGGGATTGATGACTCCTGAAGGACTGAGTTAGACAGCCCCGAGTGCACAGTCACAGAACATACTTAACAGTGCTTTCTCCACTGAGCTTTACATTGCAGATGACACCAAGTTGTCTGTCTGCCTGGGGATAGCAAGGCCCTACAGAGGGATCTGGACAAGCTGGATAGCTGGGCTGAAGCCAGTGGGATGAGGTTCAACAGGATCAAGTGCCAGGTCCTGCACTTTGGGCACAGCAACCCCAGGCAACGCTACAGGCTTGGGGCAGAGTGGCTGGAAGACTGTGTAGAAGACTGAACCTGAGGGTATTGGTCAATGCTTAGCTGAACGTGAACCAGAGGTGTGCCCAGTTGGCCAAAAAGGACAATGTCATCTTGGCTTGTGTCAGAAACAGTATTGCCAGCAGGGGCAGGGAAGTAATTNATATGACTATGATTTACCTTTCCCTTTCAAACACATACAAAGTAGAGCTACTCTCTACTAGGTCTTCCTTCGGTCAGGGCTTTAAGAGTTTAAATGTTGGTGGTCATGCTTTGAAATACAGGAACACTGCCACATGAAATTCAGAATTTATGAATGGAGGAAGAAAAGCTCAGCAGTGTCTGATGGGGACAGCACAGTTGTCAGTAAGCTGTAAAATCATAGCCTAATTCAGGTAGGAATTCCAACCTAATCCCATCAGCTCAGATCTGTGAAATTCAGTAACTTCCTGCATTACAGAAGGCTTGTGTCAGGAAACCAAACCGTATTTCATTCTCACATAAAGGACAGCAAGGAAGAAGATCGACCTATTGTTGCTACAAGACATCAGTAGAAATAAGCTAGAAAACGCTTCTGAATAGTCAGCCTTTCAAGCCTACAGCCTCTAATGTACACACTTCTTCCCAGGAAATCTGAACTATATTAATTCTAATTGACACTGTAATTAGCTTAATCATGGAATCATAGAATCATGAAGATTGGAAAAGGCTGGTCCAACCATCAGCCCATTACCACCATACCCACTAAACCACATCTGTGACTCCACCACCTCCCTGGGGTCCAATGCATTACTACTCTTTCCGAGAAGAAATTTTTCCTAGTATCCAACCTGAACCTCCCTTGGTGCAACTTTAGGCCGTTACCTCATGTCCTAATTTTAAGATTTTGAGAATGAATAGGAAAACATTTGGAACTGTTGCATACCTTTTATTAGAACTGTGACTCAGCCAGGGACAGGAATGATAATGCATCACTGAACA
>VXAB01003491.1:11624-31977 GCA_013399175.1 Odontophorus gujanensis
GCATTGAAGGAATGTTTAGACACTGTGTTGAGGAACATGGTTTAGTGAGAACTACTGGTGACTGGTGGACGGTTGGACTGGATAATCTTGTAGGTCTCTTCCAACCTTTGTGATTATATGACTATGATTTACCTTTCCCTTTCAAACACATACAAAGTAGAGCTACTCTCTACTAGGTCTTCCTTCGGTCAGGGCTTTAAGAGTTTAAATGTTGGTGGTCATGCTTTGAAATACAGGAACACTGCCACATGAAATTCAGAATTTATGAATGGAGGAAGAAAAGCTCAGCAGTGTCTGATGGGGACAGCACAGTTGTCAGTAAGCTGTAAAATCATAGCCTAATTCAGGTAGGAATTCCAACCTAATCCCATCAGCTCAGATCTGTGAAATTCAGTAACTTCCTGCATTACAGAAGGCTTGTGTCAGGAAACCAAACCGTATTTCATTCTCACATAAAGGACAGCAAGGAAGAAGATCGACCTATTGTTGCTACAAGACATCAGTAGAAATAAGCTAGAAAACGCTTCTGAATAGTCAGCCTTTCAAGCCTACAGCCTCTAATGTACACACTTCTTCCCAGGAAATCTGAACTATATTAATTCTAATTGACACTGTAATTAGCTTAATCATGGAATCATAGAATCATGAAGATTGGAAAAGGCTGGTCCAACCATCAGCCCATTACCACCATACCCACTAAACCACATCTGTGACTCCACCACCTCCCTGGGGTCCAATGCATTACTACTCTTTCCGAGAAGAAATTTTTCCTAGTATCCAACCTGAACCTCCCTTGGTGCAACTTTAGGCCGTTACCTCATGTCCTAATTTTAAGATTTTGAGAATGAATAGGAAAACATTTGGAACTGTTGCATACCTTTTATTAGAACTGTGACTCAGCCAGGGACAGGAATGATAATGCATCACTGAACAAATTATTCAGTTTAGAAACATCCCAAACTGTTTTTCCATTCTGGATTTTTTAAGTATTTACCTTAAAATCGTGAGGGAGTGGAGGACTATGCCGTAAGTCTGCACAGGGATCGCGTACAGATACTCTGATAAAGGTATACGTACACATGAATTGTATGGAGAAAGCAAGTTTGATGTTTCCTGTCAAGTAACAGAAAACAAAGGATGGAAATGTAGAATATTTAAAGTTAACAAGTTAAGATAAATATGTTTTATTTACACAACCAAAATAAGTGTGAAACTTATTTGCCAAGCAAAGTTGTTAAAGCTAAGAACGTGATTAAGACTTCAGAGGGACTGGTGGTTTATAGAAATAAGGAGAATTCAGTCATCATTCAACTAAAGTTAACAGGAAAAATGGAGTGAATAGAACATTCTTTTTCTTACAGTCTTTAGCAGTTTCCACAGTATCAGGTATTAGAGTCACCTTACTGAACAACTACCAGCATGACAGCTCTAATTTTACGTTTGTATTTAAGAACAATTCAGTAACGGACTTGAAATTAGTAACTACTAGAGTTGCATCAAATGAAATGGTTGGACTAGATGATCTTGTAGGTCCTTTCCAACCTAATGCATCTATGAATCTATGAATCTATGAAAGAGGGGAAGATCAATTCATAGACCATAATAAAAATAAAATCCATGGTTACACAGGGCCGTAGAGCCTAATACTGGGACTAAATTATATAAAAATCTAAGTAAATTAATGACAAATGAAAACCTTTACAGTATTGCCTTCTGCAGATCCACAGAGCAATGAGATTTAATGTAGATATGGACTAGTTTGTTGCCTTAGGAATTCTTTATTTCTCAAATGGATGGGTATCCACTAGGAAAATGTGGACTGTGAGGTATTTTGTGTATGAATGGGTCTTATTCCCTGTTTCTGCAGCTCAGCTCTACCTACCTTGAGTTTTAAGACACAAAACTCAAAAAACAAACTGTCTGCTGAAGGATGTCGTATTTTGTGTTCATATAAACTGGAGGTCTCCAAGAAGGGAGGATATTTGTGTGCAGAAATCAATGTAAGGCATGAGATTTCATCTTCCCTCTTAAAGGGAGAAGAATTATCTCGAATTATATATATTTCTGATTTTTCTTATGAAAAAGGTGTGCATTTCATTGTATAAGATAATCTGCTTTTCCTACACTTGACTCCCTCTATTAAAAAAAATCCCCCCTCCCTAACCTTCTTTTTCGGAGAGATCAAGATAGGATTCTTGTCTAACCTGGCTATTAAGTGAAAATACTGATTACTTCAGTTTCCAAGAGGATATCTGTATGGAGTGTGAGAATTGAGTGGTTTTGAAATTAAGATTTAATTCTGAAGAAGGTTCATCAAGTAATAACTGCTTTTTACTTTAACCAGAGTATCATGCATTCTGTTGCATGTTAGGTGAGTGTTAATTTACAACATCGAAGATAATACATCCCTCCTCCCTTCCCACTTTTATCATCGTCCAAACAGTAATAACATGATTAAAACAGTATTATAGAATTAAACTGTATTTTTGTACTCTATACATTTAAAAATTTTAATCGTATGTATCATAAATGCTATCAAGAATATATGGATGCAGAGAAATACCTGAGTTGTAGGATTTGTCAAAAATTTTCAGGGCTAGTTTGGAAGAAGCCAGAATTTTTTACCAAAAGATACAACAGCTGCAATTGGCTTCCCCCAAAAAGACAAGTATGGATTTCTGCTCTGCCATTAGAATGTATGCCTATTTCTCAACTTTTCAGTAGGGGTGCAGTTTATGAAGTGGAGTTGAGTTCTTTTTATTTTTTGTATATCTCAGTCATTTTTTGGCATACTTAGCTCCTGCACTGTATTTTTCTTTGGTATCTGCTGGTCATTTTGCTTATGAAAAAATGTAGTACTATTTTTTTTTTTACATTTAAATGAGATAAATATTAAATAGAATAAAGCAAAGCATCAAAACAAAAGCAGTGACATATTTGCTCTGGAAATGGAAATGTTCATTCAACTTTCAGGTTAGCAGGCAGCCTAAGGCAGGGCATGTGCAGAAGAGTTCTGTTATAAAGTATAAAGCTACAGAATCACACAGAAATTTTTGGAGGCCTTATTACAGTGAAATGACCTACTGGCTTTTTAGGTTAAATAGACATTTAGATAGGTATTTCCACTACACTGCGGTCATTCATTCCACATGAGGCCTTCCAGTCTTTGTAAACACGAGAAACCAACCCTACAAACAACACAAGCTGATCTATGTGTGAAGTCTAGGTAGAGTTTGCTGACATGGACCAGCTTATGTCAGCACGGGGTAGTACTTGTTCCTTAAGCAACGCTTTACTGCTGGGCATGTACCAAGCATCAATTAGTGCAGTCATCCTCAGTAGAAAACATCCTTTCTGGTAATTTTAAATACAGTATATCTTCGACTCTGCAGGGGACAACGACAGCAGAATGCCATTCTTTTGCAACACATCATTACCCCTTTGCTTTTTTTATATCAGTGCATATGAGGCAGGAGAATGTACTTTGAGATCCACTGTAACTCTAAGACCTTATAATGCTTACCAGTAACAAGAATTTAAGAAGGCTTTTATTCTACATGCTGGCGTAATTCACCAGACAGATAAAAGACATCCCTGAATCCACGTTCTGCATATATGTCACCTGTCATTTGGAGCATGGTTATGTTCTGGAAATAGGCTGATAACAGAAGGTTATGTAAATTCTAACAGACTGAAAGTAGAGAAGAATCTAAGTTGAGTAGCTGAAAATGTGGGATGACTGAAGACTGCATTAATTAATTAAAGTGTGCTATGACATGGCAATTAAAAGGAATGACATTTCTTAGACTATCAAAGCAAAACTTGGTTATTATTTTACTGTATTTGTGGAAGCATACCACTAGAATCAGCATTTTTCACTGAAAAAGTTTTGTTATTTTGCACGCAGATCTATTTATGTATTTGCCGAGTTATTTCATAAATTCTATTTTCCTTGCAGAAATGGTGAGCATGGACATCTGCAAACTGAGGAAAAACAAAACAAAACAAAAAACAAAACTATTTAAGCCAAAGATCTTTAAAGAATGTAAGTGGTAAACACTGCACTTTTTTTGCTTGGACCATGAAATCAAAACAGGTTGGTCAAATAGTAACTATGACCAGCATTTGCAGCTGCTAGAGACGGTAGAATTAAAGGAGATTTGAACACTAATAATTCTTAACTTGAAGTATTCATGAAAGAATATATTCTGTATCAAAGAATTCTTAGACCAATAAGAGCAGTTTTCATATTTCACCATGAAAGAGCATGTGCAGTCTCACATTTTCTTTCTTGGAATCTGGATGCCATAGGTTTCAGTGTTTTCTGTCTTAGTTCAGAATACTATGGAATTGTATGGAATTTTTTTTCCCTTCATCATGGTTTTGGCCATGAAACAATAGGGATGCAGCAGACTTCTGTAATAACAATTCTCATCAGCTTCATATTTTAACAGTGAGAAATCATCTGAAGTTTTAAATGTAATGTATTGTCGTAGAAGTAAATTGACACTGTTGAAGGCAAAGATAATATCCCTTAGGAGTCTGTACATGCCATGTACATTATAGCTCCCAGAATAATTTTTCATGTATCTGTCTGACATGCTTTCTACTTATGAAACATGTATTGCTGAAAAGAAAGTGATAAAAATGTATTAGTCGATACGATTTATAAGCAGTATTTCCTTAAATTTTACCTACAAAGTACCTACTGTACCTAATAGTGTGCTATCCCACCTTTAACATCTGTATTTTGAATTTATCTTAGATGAAGACATTGTAAAAGCAGCATTTGCATAATCTGTTGCTTATTTACTGTGTTAAAAACAAACAAACAAACAAACAAACAAAAAACCAACAACACATGATTATATACTCATCCTTTCCCAATGGACAGCAACCTCTGTAGCTACACCTTAGGTTGGTATGCCACAGCATAGGCAACAATCATTTGTCAACAACTATAATTTCTAATTCCATGTCAAGCAATGATACGTAGAATTTTACAGCAACACACTTCTGTTTGGTGCCTGTATTTTCCTTATGCATATATAGTTTTAGACTCTATATAATCATCTTTCTTGTCATGCATCTGGCATATAGCTCATTTCTTCTACACTGTTTTGAACATGTTGCATATTTGTGCTTTCCTGTAATGAATGAGTCAGGTATTTTCCTTTCTCACTACAGATACAGTAAATGAATAAATTCTAGTGTATTAATTCAGTTAGAAATCCAATTCTGATCTTTGAAAACATAACTTGAGGCATATCTGTATGTCTATTTGAGCACAATTAAATTTACTGCACAGACTCCCAGCACTTGTTGATGGGCATAAGAGCCGTGTTTCCCTCTCCTTCCCTGCCCTGATTTAGCAAAGCACTTAACAAAAGTAAATACTTGAGACCTTTCCTGGCAGAGATGCTTTTTCAAAAGTGTTCCATTCCCACAAAACAATGATATTCTCTAGACCCTAAAAGTAAGCTAGAAGTTTGTCATTCCAGATTTTCAGTTGGAACTTGGTGCATGACTTTGTATATTAGATGGATTTCTTCTGGGGAGCTTTAGGAAAACAGGGCAAAGCAGCTGGCAACATGCCTTATTAGCCTTTCCATTAAGTACCTGTAAGTAATTACCCACCTCACCTTAGAACAAAAGCTGGTGTGGCCCAAATAATTAAAAAAGTAAATGTCCCATTTTGAAAAGCAAAACTAAAATGAGCTGAGATCTGCCCAGGTGTAATGCAGTCATCATCCTTTTTAAGTTTTGGAGCCCACTTTCCTAATTAAGAGCATTTTGTACTGTCATATGACTATCCTTCTGTATGTTACAAAATGAGGCTCTTTCATCACAACAAATAAGATAGAAATTCTGTCCTGGAATCTGTCAGACAGAATTCTATTTTATTTTAGATACGTTTTATTACCACTAAGCACCACCATTACATTTTACATTACTAAACTCTTACGGAGCATGCATTGGAATGTCTTGCTTTTGTATGGTTTGTAGATACTTTTTATTTGCTGTTTTCATGGGTAAAGATTCTGAGAGATTATGCAGGACAAAAAATTAGGCATTATGGCTGAAGGAGAAAGCAGTAGTTAAATAGTGCATCTTGATGACTTCATTCCTAGTCTCAGACTGTCACCTAAGTAAGTCCTGTCTGATATAAAAGCTACATACAGTGAACTTACAAACAAAGGAAAAAAAAAAAAATCACACCACCTTCTCTTTCCCTTTTTTCCCCCTCCAGAGGAACAAAGTTGTTACCCACATTTTTCAACATCTCTTTTGGATATTATGAGAATACGGTACCTTGAGGATAGAGGCCAGGGCTTTGATTTCCTCATGAAATAGGCCACAGAAAAGACAATGCCTTTTATGTGTTTTTTTGTAATTTATACGTTGAAGAAATACCTTCATTGTGTATCTGTACTAACTGAAGATTGCGAAACAGGCAATAGTATGTTGAATTGTTTAAGCATAGCTTAGACATGACAAATAGAAGAATGTATAGGAATAGATGATCTCCAAGTCAAGGCAAAGTCAAATTTGTAATGTTGCTCAGGGCTAGTATTTCACAGAACTTAAAGTCATTACCAAACCCAGAGAATTCCAGCTGTACCAGGTAAACAAGCCTGTGATCCATACCTCTGACAGTTACATCTTGTGATTCACTACAGTATGTTAATCAAAACCTGAAAGGATGATATCATAATGAGAAAGGTGATTTCAACATTAAAGTTTGGAAGCAACAGAGAAGCATGAGTTTGGATGCAATCAGACAGGTGAGTGATTTACTAGCCTTCAGCAATGGAAACAACCAAGTAACACATAAATCTGGGCCATCGGTGAGTGCAGCAGCAGGGGGAAGGTTCCAGGCACTAAAAGCGGCTCACGAGGGGTTTCAGAGCCTGCAGTGTTGGCCCAGCACTCAGGGATCCCTGTGTGTGGCTCTCTGGGCAGTCACCATCAGTGCTGGCCTCAGCCCCTGCTGCCTCCAGCTCCCTTGCCCCCAATCCTGGGCCCACTCCCCAAGACACACACAAGCTCCCACTCAGCCCCACTGAGCCCCCCCCCCATCTCTTCCAGACCATGAACTTGGCATTTGTCCTCCCTTTGCTGGCACAGAGTGTGCCACGTGTTGGTGATGAGCTGGATGTGACCATGCTCAACTGCATGCAGCAGCGTGACGTGTACCTGCAAGGTGCAGGAGGTGGAGCAGAGGAATGTGGAGTGGAGCAGCATGGGCATGCAAGCCCCACTCTTCACTGTGTTTCACATGTGGACTGCTGTTTGTGTTTTTGTCCTGAATACTTTGTGTGGTGTGGAAGCTCCGTGAGAAGTTGAGAAGGTTAAAAACATCAGTGACAAGGAGAGTTCCACAAGTAAGGAGGAGCAGCAGGAGGAGCAATAGAGGTGGAAGCAGGAGGAGGACGATGACAAGGATTATGAATGGCTTTTAAATGCGAGTATCCATTGCCCAGTGATGGACCTTTCACAAAAGTGCCAAATGATGTGCTTGCTGGTTCACAGATCTGTCCATTTCTCCTGAATGCTCATGTAGGACAGTTTCTGTCTGGTGCTGCAGCCCTCCACCACCTCCATCAGGGGAGGCCCCCTTGAAGCTGGTCCTGTCTTCTGCCCGCTTGTGCCCCTGACAGCTCCCCATGGGCACATTTTCCACCTGGATCTGGGCAGCATAGGGAGCTGCCAAGCGAGGAACTCTCGTATCCATGTAGAATTGGAATGCATGTGTCAGGCATTCACAAGTAGCAGGAGGCTGCATCTATGGCTCCAAAAGACACAGTCCAGCCAGGAAAGTGAGAATGTAAAACAGTTCTCCGAATGATTTTGTTTGAAAGAGCAGAAGTATATTTGTTTACACGGCAGACAGTAAGCCAAAGCAGAGGGGAACACACACTCCAGACCACAGTGCTAACAGAGGCAAAAGTTCATTATCAGACTACAAACAAATATGCATGTGCACAAACTACAGTGTTATTTAAAAAGTTTTTGTTGAGTAAAAATATATATTATTAAAAGAAAAACCCATACCAACAGGGATTTATTCACATTTTTTAGTATACTTTGATCCTCTATATAAACTTGCCATATAATCTCTACAAGACTTCTATAGTTACCTTTACCACTCACGTTGACGTTCACTGAGATTTATTTTTTGGGAAGAATTAATTTCTGAGAAAAAAAATAGGAAGTACTTTCCATCCATCCTCAATAATGTTTATAAACTGTATGCTGAGAAGCCCTAGTTGTGTAGGTATGGAGAAGGAGTCTACTACTTTTTGCAAGCATTAACCAATTAACTTTTTTTTTCTCTTTTTCTCCTTGTTTCCGTGAAAACTCACCCCAGTAGGAACAATCTGTAAGCTTTCAGAAAGAGCCACAATCAGTAGATGTTCAGTATAGGCTTCTTGAAGAAGACTGAAGTTAGGCATATCTGACTCAGTAGCTATCTGACTTCTCAGATCTGACTATCTCAGTATTGAGCATATTTAAGTTCTGGTGCAAGCCTCACTTCTAGAGTCAGGAACTGAATCTGAATGCAAGGTGTCTGTCTCGTGCTGTCAGATACTACTCCCTGCATAAACCATATAAAGAGAAGCGAGAATGGAACCCACAATGAGGAAGATATGAAGAGCAAACAATGTTACAGAAGCCAGACAGAAAACCAGCTGAACAGGCAGTGGGTTGGATAGAGATAAGCAGACTTTAAAAAACACATCAGTTGGACATGCAGAGGATTTGTGTTCTGAGTTTATACGTAAGTACACAGAAGCTGAGAAGGTGAAAGTCAGCAGACAGACAGGAGTTTAGAGGTGAACATAAAATGGGAATGAACGAAACCCAAAATCAGAATAAGGAGGTTTAGATAAAAGCAAAATGAAACAGGATGTAGTAGAACATAGAGCAGGAGGGTCTATGCACAGAAGGAACTTGAGATATCTGTTGTGTTTGCATTTTGCTATCACCTCTAAATAGCATGAAATATATTAGCAAAAGATATATTGTAACCCTGTAAAACACTGGTCCATATGCAGCTTAGTGGCTATTCTAGAGCTCGGTCTGTGCTGTGCACCTAAAGTGCCAAAGACCATTGATGCCATAACTCGTGTTCTACATGGTGGATTCTTATTTTGTCAGGTGAAGGTTTTCAAAACTTGTCTGTTACGTAAAAATAGCTGAAAGTAACCTCCACTAAAATAGCACTGTCTGCAAAGTAATTACATACAAATTATGAACTTCAATTCCGCACTCTGAATCCACTTACCTATAGTATACATGCAACAGTGCAGACTGCTTTCCTCATTATGGGTTATTTTTTAACTAAAACCCTGTTCACTCAGTGAATATGGTTGGTGGCAATCAGGGAATTAAACACAGTTGTGCACTTAAGCATGCTTTGACTGATGCAATCCATGTTTCATGTAACAGAATTGAGAATGGAATGAAAAAATAGCAGAGTCCTGGCCTCATCTTCTGTTTACAGGAAATCAATCCTAGCCACTCTTCTTAGCTATTCTTGGTCTCCTCTTTCCAATTCTGCTCTCTATCAGCACCTAAATCCCTCTTCAGGAATTTCACTGAGCCATGACAGAGCCTTTCTCAGAGGCTCCTGGTTCAGCCAAGGTTAGATGCCATTTGGATGGTAAAGGTGTAACCCCAAGGCAAAGGCCAATTTCCTGTCAAATACTAGGTCATGAATGTTTTGGAGACTAGTATTTCTGAGAAGAAAAAACAAACAAACAAACAGGTATCAGAATCGTATTTATCATGCGCTCTGATTTCTCTTGGCTTTATTTTCAAAAAAATTGATGTTTTTGTTAAAAAGAAAAATTAAACGTAGGTAATGGAAAAATAAAGTCTTGCACAAGTTTAGAAAAAGTAAAAACAACCAAAATACTGTCAAATGCTAGTTTCTAACGCATTTTGATTTATGTAAATACACCAGTCCTGCCAATAATGGAAATACTGTACTTTTTTTTGTTTCTTTTTTGACTGCAAACAGGTTTGCTTGGAGGATATTCTCACACTCCATATTCTGAGCCTCATTAAATATAATAATTCTTATTCAGTATCAAAACATATTTCATATCCATATGCTCAATAAATAATGTAAGACCATTCAATTTCAGTCTCAAATATTTTATTCTACAGAATTAACTATATAACCTGAAAAAAAAACCCCACAAAAATAAATCTAAATCAAACCAAATCAAAACATACAGACTAAAAATATTACGACAGACCAGCAAACATGGGCTGGTGAATCTGACTTCAATCTTAATTTCTGTGTCTCACTCACTCACTATTGTAATTCTGGAATTACAATACATTGCTAAATGTGACTAAAATAGAAAGACTCATTCACCCTAGCTTTTGATTTGTTTCTGTAACAAATATGCACAGATATGCTGAATTTGGGGAGAATCATTACAGTAGAAATTCTGAAATGTATTCATTCATTTTTAAAAAGTGCATGTTTATTCTCTAGTCTTTATAGTATCTCCTTTCTGTCTGGCATAAAATTCCCAACATGAGTACTGCTCCCTTCAGTACAGGGCAAAGAGAAGCCTTTCTCCTTGTACAGCTGTGTCCTATTTATGTAAGGACCAGAAGCAAGCATGTAACACTCAGGCGTCCTTTATCAATGTTGTCACTGGATCAGGTTGAGAAGGAACTACAGATCTGGGAAGGTTTTGCCCTGACTTCACTGTATATTTGTAAGGAACAGTATGCTAAAGGCTGATGTAATTAAAGGCTATTTTGCCACTTCTGAGGTCCTGTCTAGCATTTGTCTGTTTATGTGAGAAGAGGAATGCAGGAGTGTTTTCAACAAGGTGTCTGCCTGTGTGTGGAAGGGAGTTCCCCATCAGTTCCACCCCTAATTCTACTAAAAACAATCAAAAGATAAACAGACTTTTTCCTGGTGTTCTCTGGCACTCATCTTCTCTCATGTCTCTCTCTCCCGTTCTTTCTGCTCCCATAGCAGGAAATGAAGAGCCTTTGCCAGAACATGCTGAGAGCTGGAGCATGAGGGAGTTGATGAAAAGTAATTCACTGGTATCTCTTCTTTTCCTTGCTCTAGCATATTCCAGATAGCATAGGCCTATTCTAAATTGGAACATTTTCAAGGAAAGTCTTCTTTCATGAATGATTCAACTGAAACAGTTTCTTACTTTCAACTGAAATAGTGTATTTTGTTTCCTTTATTTTCCAAGCAAAACAACAACAACAAAACAAACAAAAATTTGCATGAATGCATGATGTTTATACCAAGTTTTCTTATATACTTAGGGCTGTTCTTCCTCAAATAGTGAACAGCAGAAACAACGTTAGCATTGCTGGCATTGATGGAACAAGAGGAGATAAGTATGGTATTAAACTGCACTACTCACTTACAGAGCAAGAGTGGATAAGTAAAGGTAGCATGAGAACAGTAAGATAATAGAATACAATCACAGAATCCTTAAGAGTTGGAAGGGGCTTCTGAAGGACATCTAGTGCATACTCCCTGCAGTGAACAGTGACACCACAGCTAGATTATGTAGCCCAGGGCCTGATCTGGCCTCAACTTGAAAGACTCCAAGGACGGACTATTAATTCTCATTTTAGCAATAACCAAGCATCATACAATCTAATGCTTATATTGATATTTAAAAACACTAATACATATGTACTATATAGTCTGCTTACAAATGGCAAGCAAAATGCAGTAGACATGAAATACAGTAAATGTTTTGATGCTTGGCAACTCTTGAAAGCCTTGGAAAATAGATATAAGAATACTTTTAATAAGTTATCTGTTAGTTAATTGCTTAAAAGTCACAAGTAAATTGGAATGCAGATGCTTAACCTCTTGAAGTTCTGGCTACTAGAATAGTGACAGACAGCCTTGCTGTCATGGGAGATATAACCACTCTTCCCTGCTCATTGCTCATAAAATGCTTTCATTGAAAAATGGAGAAGAACTGATACACCATTAAATATGGAATTAGAACATGGTTATGTGTACTTTAAAAGTCTTGATAAACAGTTCCTGAAAGATTACAGCCAGAAATAACATGTTTTGTTATATTAACTCCCAAGAATATGAAGATAGATAAACAGCAGATAAATTAATCTGCTGNTGGTGTTCTCTGGCACTCATCTTCTCTCATGTCTCTCTCTCCCGTTCTTTCTGCTCCCATAGCAGGAAATGAAGAGCCTTTGCCAGAACATGCTGAGAGCTGGAGCATGAGGGAGTTGATGAAAAGTAATTCACTGGTATCTCTTCTTTTCCTTGCTCTAGCATATTCCAGATAGCATAGGCCTATTCTAAATTGGAACATTTTCAAGGAAAGTCTTCTTTCATGAATGATTCAACTGAAACAGTTTCTTACTTTCAACTGAAATAGTGTATTTTGTTTCCTTTATTTTCCAAGCAAAACAACAACAACAAAACAAACAAAAATTTGCATGAATGCATGATGTTTATACCAAGTTTTCTTATATACTTAGGGCTGTTCTTCCTCAAATAGTGAACAGCAGAAACAACGTTAGCATTGCTGGCATTGATGGAACAAGAGGAGATAAGTATGGTATTAAACTGCACTACTCACTTACAGAGCAAGAGTGGATAAGTAAAGGTAGCATGAGAACAGTAAGATAATAGAATACAATCACAGAATCCTTAAGAGTTGGAAGGGGCTTCTGAAGGACATCTAGTGCATACTCCCTGCAGTGAACAGTGACACCACAGCTAGATTATGTAGCCCAGGGCCTGATCTGGCCTCAACTTGAAAGACTCCAAGGACGGACTATTAATTCTCATTTTAGCAATAACCAAGCATCATACAATCTAATGCTTATATTGATATTTAAAAACACTAATACATATGTACTATATAGTCTGCTTACAAATGGCAAGCAAAATGCAGTAGACATGAAATACAGTAAATGTTTTGATGCTTGGCAACTCTTGAAAGCCTTGGAAAATAGATATAAGAATACTTTTAATAAGTTATCTGTTAGTTAATTGCTTAAAAGTCACAAGTAAATTGGAATGCAGATGCTTAACCTCTTGAAGTTCTGGCTACTAGAATAGTGACAGACAGCCTTGCTGTCATGGGAGATATAACCACTCTTCCCTGCTCATTGCTCATAAAATGCTTTCATTGAAAAATGGAGAAGAACTGATACACCATTAAATATGGAATTAGAACATGGTTATGTGTACTTTAAAAGTCTTGATAAACAGTTCCTGAAAGATTACAGCCAGAAATAACATGTTTTGTTATATTAACTCCCAAGAATATGAAGATAGATAAACAGCAGATAAATTAATCTGCTGTTTCCTAAAAGTCAACCAGTTTTAAGATTTTTGCTGGTCAATTTTATTTTTTTCACCCCAATCACAGTTTAATAATCAAATCAGAATTAAAGCAATATTATCAGCTTAGACACCACACTGTGTGTCTATCCCTTGTATGCTTTGCAAGGGCAAAGTTTCATTTTGTCTTAAGTGTATGTTCTATAATAGAAATGGACAGCCGATTTGTTTCCCATCCTTACTCTTCTACCTCATTTAAGTCTATATTTCTCCCATTATTGTAGTTTGATAGCAACTGTTAAAATTCACAACTGGAGACCTTAGAAAGAGATGTATCAGCTATCATTTCTCATGGTTTGATTTTATCTTTCCAAGTGGTTCATACATAGAGATTATTTAGTCTTTTCTTACCCACTAGTGTAGAAGCTTCAGAACAAGTTTTTGATCTGTACTAATGATTGGAAACTGCTAGAACAATTTTAAAAGTGGTATCTCAGAAGCAAAACTGTACTGTGTGATCTGAGCCTATCACAAAAAAAAAATATATATATATATATATAGCAAAGGTTATGATATTTTCTCAGTACTTTGTTCAGACTTCACATGGAAAAAGGGTAGGCAAAGATTACATAATACTTCAAAAAGAACAGAAGCAAAAACAATGAAAACATAGAGAACTAAAACATTAAGATTTTATGTTTGACACTGACCTAGAATTAAAAATTATAAATGATATCAAACTTATCTGCAGTCTGATTGAAAAACAGTAGAAAAACACTGAGAACTAAGAGTTTTTCTGTTCTTTTAAGATAAAGTGCTATAACAGTTGAGCATCTGTAGTAGTGGTTATCACTTCATTTCCAGCACTTACCAGAGTAACCATGCCTAGTTATACCATTTATCTGTTGGAAATACATTATTTGATTTATTACCATGTAGAAATAAGAAAACTATATAGCCTTGGTCTTTAAAACTCCTCCCATTTAGCAGAGAACATCCTAACTTACAGATGAATTACACTGAACAAGATTACTTTCCTCTCCAACTATGATTTCGATTTTCAAAACCAAAGCAAAATATATTACTCTTTAAAATGACAAGAGGAATGTGAACCTCAGTCACTGCTTTATTTTTTCTTAACCATTAGGCTGTTGGGAAAGATAGTCCATCTTGCACTTACAAAGAGTGAAATATATGATCTAATAGTGGAGAACTCCATCTACCTACCATTAGCACATGATCTGTAAAGGCTGGTAAACATAAAAGGTAATGTAGAATTTAAAAAACAAACACAAGAAAATCTTATAAATGCTTCTTCTTTTATTTTTGGCAGTAAAAGAGATAATGATAAATACTGTTTTTTGTTTTGAAGTCTGATCAGGACAGAATTCTCACTTCCATATTTGTCACAGAGAAAACCCTCTATTTACAGGAATGATTGAGATGTGGGATACTGAAGGATTTTTGAACGCCTTTACCAACTGTCTTTCATAACCACCTGGAATTCCAGATGTAAAGAAAATATTTCCCCCCTTATAAGAGAACTTGTCCATCAAAATTCTTTTCCTTCTATAGTCATCAAGACTGTAGGGCATATTTCTGATATCAGTGCACAGTTCATTCTGTGCTTGTAGTAGAGAGTTCTTCATATGCTTTGCCCCAATCCAGAAAACAGCCTTGCAAAAAGAATCTGTGATACTGTGTATTTAAACTCCATCAAAGAAGGGAGAACACTCCTACTGCACATTCACAGACCTCGTGTGGAGGAGGAAGAGTAACAAGTGTGGAGTGAAAAAATGCTGGAAAACTATGGAAGACATGATGGAGGAGGAAGTATTTGTTACATGCATGTTAGTCCTTTGTGTTCAAAACATGGCTTTGAACATACTTTGTCAAATCTTCAGCTAAGAGCTACTCCAGCTGATGCCAGAAGAGGGGAGTCTTCTCTTTCCCGGAAACTACGTGGGCAGAATTATGTTTGTCTTGAACAGGACTACCCTTATTTTCAGACTGCTCAGACTGAACATTTTCTTGAAAAAAGGTCTTAGCATTCCAGGTGTGACTTACGAATAAAAGCACCTTTGCTAAGACTCTATGCTTATACATGCGTACATTTGGCTTTTTCATAACAAAATTGAAAACCCAGCACCACCCTTAGCTTCATTAGAATCAACCTTATATTAAAGCCAGTGTTCTGATCACAAGCTAGGAGGAACTGAGAAAATAAGAATGAAATATGTACTTTGGTGGCAGGACAATAGAGAGACTTGTAGCCTTCCTGAAAGCTATTTTATTACAATATATGTTTAATTCATATTTATTTTTTTTTTTAGGTGTTGCATAACTAACACAACCTTTGCTATTATCCTCTTGCAAACACCCAGTATGGCAGTGCTGATTCTTTTTCAGTCTGGACTTTAGGGGGAAACAGGTTCTGGGGAAGCATTTTTGAACGAAAAGGAAGGCTCACAAATATTTTTTTTCTTACAGTAGTATACAAAGATTAAAAAATAAAATAAAAAAGAAATAGTAGAATGAATGAAAAACAGCAAAGTATTGTGTAGTTAATACAGATTATTTATAATAATCTTAAAAAGTAAGAAAAGAGTTATCTAAAGTGTCTGAGTTTAAGAGCTATTTATTATTGCAGAGGCTCAAAAAAACAGAGGGATGTGATCAGATCACCTCCGGAGTACCATAGGAACAGTGTTTTGAAATAACAGATCTGAATTACCATGTTCATCTCTGATCCATGACCTGATGATCCATAATAACACAATTATGCATATGGCAGTTTCTTTTATGGTCAAATATAAAAGTGGTTTGTCTATTTCAGCCTTTTTTTTTTTTTTTTTTCCTAAATACAAGTAAATTCCCAAACTCTAGTGGAGCTTAAAGATAAAAATAAAAAATAAAAATAAAAATGAAGAAAGGAAAGCCCACTGGGACAGAGATCAAATAAAACAGAACAATATTTTACTCTGATCCATTAAAAATAACAACTAACTAATGCATTCATCCCTACAGAAAATGTCAAATACAGTTGATTTGTAGAAGCAATACACATTGTACTTATTTACACCTTTCAGCTGGTTCTGCCAAGGTACTTCACAGATACTAATGGCTGAGCCCAGTTAATCGGCTTAAGACAAAGGAAACCAGTGAGATCTGAGCTCTGATCTAAAACCTGAAGCAGGTGATACTCTTGTCCCTCGCTCTCAGTTCCATCTCTGAGATGGAACCACGGAGAACCACAGCTGAATGGGAGAGATGTAGAAAAGCTTCAAATAAGTTTTAGTTGTCAGGCCATAGGTCAGCAGTTTAAGACCTCAGGAGGTGAACTGCAGAAAGTTACACAGCAGATCCAGAAAGCGGACAATCCGTGTTGCAGAATTGTTTTGCAAATGTATTCTGGCACCAGCAGTGAATCTGAACGTGTTGCCCATACAACCATTTAAGCAATGCTGTGTGAGAGCAAAAAACCAGTGAAGATGCTGATTTTAGCATTTTACGCAAACTGGAGTTTATGTAAGGATATATTTCAAGGCTGTGTACATCATAGCTATGTAGAACCCAAAGCATAAAACACTCAGCTTAACAGAAGCCTTTCAGGCCTCAGACTACACAATTTCTAAGCCATAAAGCAAGGTTATTAATATCTGTGTACTGTGAATTGAAGCAAGAAGTATCCAATCCTAAACAAACATATTTCTAAAAGTCAAATGAAACACACAAGTGCATGGCATGTCCAGAAAGTTACATTTGTCATTTTGGGTATAGAAAAGGTAAAAAAAGTACTGCATAAGATCAGTCAGGTGAGGAGTGAATACTTTAAAATGAATACCTTTAAAAGATATATACTTCAAACACTTAAAAAGTAAGGAAGGAGGGGGAAATTAGAGAGAAAGAAAGTGAAAAAGAGAGGAAGAGGAAAAGAAAGAAAAGAACTGAAAAAGCGAAGGCCATGTCAGAGAAAGGAAAAAATGTGCCATCAATGACAACCTGTGTGGCAGAATAGAAACACAAATATAATCACATACAGGGCAGATCTCATGAAAGGCTGTATACAAATCCTCTGGCAGCAATCTATCAAAACAAGATCCTAAAAATTAGACAGAAATGTCTGTTTTGAGCTAGAAAGCATCTACAGATTTATAAAAAATCTCATTCACTTCTCATAGTGAAATAATGCATTTAAAATTGCCACAGGCAACTAACTGAAAAAAAACTTCCCTAACGTTTTATGCTCAAGAGAACAAAGATCAGACTGAAGCTAAGGAAGAGAGGATTCCACAGAGCTGCTGTATATTGTTAACCTCACTGGAAAATAAAAAAACAAACTAACAAACAAAAACAACCCACAACTATACAGATGTAACCAGCATGGGAGATAAAGATCCCTCCTACAAGCTTACCATGTTGGTTGGCAAAAACTGATCCTCATTGAATTACCCCAGGTAAGCAATACTACACCGAGCACTGTTAATGATTAGGACAGAATTTCTTTGATACTATGTGACATTTCAGATTTTCCTTTTAGTCTGCGGGGAAACAAAAAAATCACTCGTGCAGAAGTTCCTAAAAAATTTATCTGAAACCTTTATTTTTAGAGTCCTTTGTTACACCTTTCATCCTTTATTTTCATTTCCCTTAGTGTTAACTATCTAGCAGTTTACAGAGCTGCTACACACAGAATATATCTATTGCCTCTACAGCCACTCATATTGTTCCCAGTGCTAACCATTAGCAATCATGGTCTTAATTAGCCCAACCCACCTGGCTATTTTGCTGCTAAGAAATCAATTAATTCAGTTCACATGGAGCAACTTCTGTGTGTTACCATAGCTTTAACACTACTGGACATCCTTATATATGAGTTACACACACGATAAAAGCTTAGTACTCAGGCTGAATTTATATTCTCTAATGATATGCACTCTGTCAAGCAGTTATAGAGTGTGATTAGTATTTTTAATGTATGTAGGGATTTAGGAAAAGTCTTGCCAGAGACAAAGGAGAAATCTGGAATGTAAGCTAAGAACCCTTAGACGCACTGAATTGGACAACCTTTAGTTTTTCAGTCTTCTCTGAATCCCACGAATACTCATTTTGAGTCTCAGAATACTAGCCTCCCTTAGGAGTCTCTGTTACTCCATTTGTTAGTTTCTAATATGAGGCAACAAGCATAAAAAATGAGAGCAACCTGTCACTGGGTTTTCTAATGAATTTTTTTCTTTACTTTCTGTAACTTCTGCTCCATTTGGGGCTGTTAAGATATGCGGTCTTGTACTCATATCCAGAGAAGTCTCTTTCTGTCTTCCCTTCTTTACGTTTTAAAGAGATTCTATTTCCTTATTCCCCTTTCCTACTCAGCAATAAGGAAAAGCGTGGCTGAACTGTCAACTACACATATTCATAGTCAGAACATCTTCCACCATTCCTTGGACAAATACCTTAAAATGATTCTTATTTTCTTACTGCCTGAGTAGTCTGTCTGAAGGTGTGTAAAGATAACTGTGTTTCCAGGGCAGGGGACATGCTATTTTCTGCTTTGATGTTTAGTGAGTATCCCACTTCTCTGAATGCAGCTTTTCTTAGTAACAGGCTACAAGTTTTTCACTGCTCTGTCATGTATACTTTGTAGGTAGGTGAAATTACAGTGGAAAATGAGAAAAAATGTATACAAATTCTGTTAAAAGATTTGAAAGAGTATAACTATGCCTCAAATCAGGGAAGTTCATAGGTAAATCATACTGTGAGAAAGGTTCATAGGCTGAGCTAGAAATGGAATGGCCAAACAGTCTGTTTTACTTGCAAAAATGACATAAAAAGTGAAAGGTAGGTGTAAATGACATAGAATGTGCTGTCTGCACACTTAATAGAGCACTTCACAGCCATTTTTGTATGTGTGTGTCATGGTTTTATGATTTTTGGTACTGGTATTCCACATCATAACATCCTGTAGTGCATTAAGAGTTAAAGAGTTAATGCTCCAGCTCCATGGATCATCGATAGTTCCAGGTATACCTGTCTCAGAAGAGAAGAAGAACTACATTCCCCAGAGGACTGTGCGATGCTTTGCGTTTTTACGTGTTTACGCTCAGAGGGAAAGATAAAAGCTGTCTGCGGTCACGGAACACTCTCTTTCCTTTGGGATGGACTCAGCAGTGGGTGCTCGCTGCCGTCTCACCTTCAGCATTAACGTAAGGCCTTCGGTTTATCGGACACTCTCTCTTGCTCATTTTATTTGATTTATTAGCTTTAATTCCAATTATATTGTATTATATTGTGTTATTTTGCTTTCTGATATCTTATTTAGTAAATTAGCTTTCCTCCTCTGATTGTTGCTGCTGTTTTGTTTCTAGGCCCATCTCCCTTTTCCCTTTGCCCTTTCCCCCTTCCCCTTTCCTGGGGCGTGGGTCTGTGGGTCCCCCGCACCAATCGTCACGGAACCGGGCCGAACCTGCCCGTAAACCGTTGACATTGTGCAACATGCTAATGTCTAATATTGTGTAATATGATAATAACCTTATGATACATGAAGTTCCACAAATTGTTTGAAAAGTAGCTAACTATTTATATTTAGATCTGACAGATCTAAGAAAAAGCAGCTACTTTTGTTCACTTTATATATCAACACAATTTTCAGTAAGATCTACTTTCACTTATTTGCACTTCTATCACTTCTAACAAGGGAAATAGAAGAGAGAATGTATTTCAATATACCAAGAAAATAAAAATATACTGAATCTGAAATTCTTTTAAAGAACTGAAGGGCTCAATCTCAATTTGATTGTGGTCCCGTACAATGAAAAAGTAGCCTTATATTTGTACAAATCAAAATATATTTCTCTTTTCCATTATCATTGAAAGTAACAAAGAAGTTTAGAATCCTACTGTTGATATCTCAAAATTATACTACATAAGCAATTGATGGATTTGGACAACAAATGGGCATTCTCCAACCTCCTTGGAGACCTGTTTTTCCAAGCATGCTCCCAGGCTTTCACCCAAAAGGAAAAA
>VXAB01003491.1:32023-46327 GCA_013399175.1 Odontophorus gujanensis
AGTAATAAAATTGTAATCTAGGGTGTCCAAAATAAACTAGTCAGAGTCAGTAATAGCAGCTGTGTAGCTTTGTAATCATCACTGTTTTTTCTCCTAGCTCTCAGCATGGAAACCTTATTGCCAGTAGAACTGATTTTAATAACAAATAATTGCAGGAAGCTCACAAGGTACATGAATGTTGAGATATATTACAAAGAGGGGATGAAGTATACCCAACACCTCTTAAATGATGCCTGAGGGGATTCTGCATTAAAGCATAGGGTGAAATTATTTAATGCTCTCAAACAGATCAGATTTAATGTGCAAATCCAGACTTGCCATTGTGTGTTGTTTGTTTGTGTTGTCTGTGTGTCTTGAAATGTTTCATTCTTAAGGTTCTGTGTTAAAATAAAGAATACTGCAACAAATTCTATATGGTGAACAATTTTTAAAAGTCAAATTTTCTACTGGATCTCCAGTACTGCCCATATGAGACTAAATAATTTATTCCATTATATCTCTAAGTACTTCAATTGCTATGTATCTTTGGGTAGCCTTTAACTGATAACTGTCTAATTATGCTGCTTGTCTTTATTCTTATTGCTTATATAAACACTTTGCTGAAAACAGGTATTTTTCTTCTCTGAACAGAGAGTCCTGTAAATGCCTCTGATTTCTAATTTTGGCTATGCTATGAAATGGATCCAGAGAATATCACACTGGAGAGATCTCTTACATCAGACTGAAATCACAAGTAACTGAAAAAAGTTACGAGACAAAAGAATCATCCAACACCCAGTCCAAAAATTACTGCCTCCTGAAAACACAGTGATCTAAGAAATCCCCAGTCTGGATATGACTTAAGTATCACATGTCAGTTCTGGGCCAGCCAAATATCTTTACTGAGGTTACTGTTCTGAAAGACAGCAGAAGAGACTAGAATTTGATTCCCTACTCTTTCCTACTAGGCGAAAGAGTTACATTCATGCCTGTGTAGTATCTTTCATCCAGGGTTCTCTGAAGATATACAGCAGGAAAACACTGAACGTAGGATGATTTTACAAAGACTGTTTTGCATGAAATATCTAGAAAAAAAAAATTGACAAAAAAATTCAAGCCTCACATTTATGTTTTCTAAAATGTTTAGTGGTTTCACTAATGTTAAGCTCTACATACCCTGGGCAGCTCTTAGAAGAATGTTCAAGTCTTCACTGGTTTGCTGATGTAGCTGAACAATGGGCTGTTGATAAGGCTGTAGCTGAACCTGAACTGACAATCTTTTCAGGACACAGGCTAATTCTGCAGTGGGTTTCCACAGTCATGTAAAAGCTTTTATTAGCATGGGTTCTGGCATAATCAGTAACATCTCAATGTTTTTGCAACTGAGACAACAATCTTAGTACCAGCAGTGTCACAACTGCTTGATTTAGCTGTGCTTGGAAACACAGGACTTCACTTACTGGAAAGTAGATATTTTGACAATGATAAAATTGAGCATACCTTCAGTAACAACTTCAGTGACAGAGTATGTTTTATATGCTTAAAAACTGTGGAAAGCAATTGGCTGAGAGAAGTTACAAAAATTCTATAGAGAGGGTTCAAATTGCTTTTACTTAGCCTAAAGCAAATAATGGATCCTTTCAAAAATGAAAACAAACAAGCAAACAAAGAAAAAACAACTGCTAATTAACACAAAAAAAGGAAAAAAAAAATATATGGAGTAGCATCTTAGACCTTATGGATCACAGTAATGCAGATGGTGATATATAGGTTAGAGTGAAATACAAACTGACTTGATCAGTATGATATTTTAGATAGAAAAGACAAATCTCATTTTGAGCTGTGTTATTAAGAACATTGTATACAGAACACAGGATGTAATTCCTCTGTTGTCTGTGGATCATGTGAGTTTTCACCTAGAGAACTACTTCCAAATCAGTCCAGTGAACTTGGTGATATTTGAGGTAAGCTGAGGACCACTCAGGGAAGAGGAACAAGAGTGTTAATAATTTTCAGAAGTACAACCTCTGAGGAATGCTTAAAGAAAAAGGCATGGTTGGATCTACGGGGGAAGTAGAAGAAGGGCATAATAAAGGTCTTCCAGAGCTGGAAAGTCTGCTATGTATTCTGTCTAGAACAGAGCAAGAAGAAATCTATTTATTTATAGAGAAAAATACTTTTTGTAGCTATTAGGAAGATCTAGCATCCAGCAAGGATACTGAATATGAATGGAAGGTCTTGTGTCTTTAGAATATTCCTCGCTGTCTTAAGTTTGTGAATGAGTGGCTACTAGGCTGAAGGAAGGGTCTTCTTTGCAAACTAGAATGTCCAGGTTTTATGAATTCAGAAGAACTTCTGACCTTAAATATAGGTAAAGCATTGCTTCCAATGCTATTTTCAGTAAATACCTTACCAGGTTACATTTCCTTATTGTCTTGCCTGCTCAATGTATGCTTCTGAAACCAGCATTTTATATATTCTCCCAGTGAGAATCCAGTCAAACTGAGGACCATTGGCTAAGGTGCTTTCTCTTCAAGTCTCTTCATGTGATGAATAAAAGTCCTAGGGCTTAATGGCCAAAAACCCACAAAGTTTGCAGGAAAAAAATATTTGGAACACCCAGGATGTAAAGTTAATTTCAATTTTGATGAAATATTTATTGTATTTACTTTTTCCTTTGTCCCTGATTTTCTTTATTCAGTTCTTTTTTTGCCTAATTTATCTAGCATTAGATAAATTAGGCAAGATTATGGAAGAGATCATCCTGAAAGAGATGTTAAGATGCATGCAGGATGAGGAGATGATCTGAAACAACCAGCATGTCTTCACCAAGCTCATTTTCTGCCTCACCATACTGGTAACGTTCTGCAGTAGAGTGACAGAGTAACTGATGCCAACTACCTGGGATTCTGCAAGGCCTTTGATATGGTCCCACACAGCGTTTTTATCTCTAAATTAGAGAGAAATGAATTTGAAGGCCAAACTATTCAGTGGATAAAGAATTGGTTGGATCATCACAGCCAGAAAGTTGTGATAAGTTCTGCACAAATGTGGCTAAGAACTTCTTCCCAGTGCAGTGACGGAGCACTGGCACAGGCTGCACAGAGAGGTGGTGGAGCCTCCTTCTCTGGAGACATTCAAGACCCCACTGGACGCCTACCTGCAATTGTGCGACTCTGAAATTCTGTGGTCAGTGGCTCCACGTCCACGTGAAGACCAGTGGCAAGCAATGTCTCACAGGGGTCTGTGTTGGGACCAGTACTTTTCAACGTCTTTATCAGTAACATAGACAGTGGAATGGTGAGCAACATTGACAAGTTTGCTGATGACACCAAACTGAGAGCGCAGTTTATACGACAAAAGGATGCAATCCACAAAGACCTGAACAAGCTTGAGAAGTGGGCCCACACGAGATTCAACAAGTACAAGTGCAAGGTGTTGGATCAGGGCAATCTCAGGTATGAGTACACACTGGGAGAAGAACTCCTTGAGAGTGCACTGCAGAAAAGAACTTGGGGATCCGGATGGGTGAGAAGCTTGACATGAGCCAGCAGTGTGTGCTGGCAACCCAGCACCCTGGACTGCATCAAAACAGGAGTGGCCAGTGGAGTGAGGGAGATCATTTTCCCCTTCTGCTCTTCCCTTCTGAGGCCGCATTTGGGATACTGCACTCAGACCTGGGGAACACAACACAATAAAGATGTGGAGCTGTTGGAGCAGGTCCAGAGGAAGGCCACAAAGATTACCAAAAGGTTGGAAAACCTCTCCAATGAAGAAAAGTGAAAGGGGCTGGGCTTGCTTAGCTTGGAGAAGAGAGTAGTCTGGAGAGACCTCATTGCAGCCTTCCAGTAGTTGAAAGAAGCTTGTAAGCAAGAAGAGAGTGACTTTTTAAACAACTAATGGCAGAACAAGAAGGAATGACTTTAAAGTAAGAGAAGAGATTTAGGGTAGGTGTTAAGAAAACTTCTTTACTCAGTGGGTTGTGAGGCACTGGAACAGGTTGTCCAGAGAACCTGTGGTTTTGTCTTTCTCTGGAGGCATTCAAGGCCAGGTTGGATGAAGAACATAGCCTGATCTAGTGGCTGGCAGCCCTGCCTACGGTAGAATTTAGAACAGGATGGTCTTTAAAGTCCCATCCAACCCAAGACAATCTATGATTACAAAAAGTATTGGAGTAATAACATTTAAAGTCATTTAGAGAGGATATAGAGAGATTTTTTTGGAAAATTCTGGACATCACTTATAGATGTCCTCTGTATTTTACACTTCTTTCAAAACAGATGAGAGTTTCTGAGATTTAATCCAGACCCAAACCTCTAGAATAAACCTTCCATGAACTGAAAGTGACATACAGGTTGTACATGTCCAGTTCAAAATGAAAGAACATATTTTTGTTCTTTACAGCTGTGATGATAAATGTTTCGTGTCTTTGTGTCTCCTGCTCATGATCACAGCTCCTCGTTTTCATTTAAAAGGCACAATAGTAGTAACTTACTGCTACTTTTTATTGAAATTTTTTCCTGATAACATTGATTAAAAGTAGAGCCTTATTATTGGCCTAGACCTCATAATAATACTATAAAGGGCTTTAAAGCCTGGAAGTGAATAAAACTGTTGAACTGTTTTGTATAAGGAAAATGCAGGGTGAAGTATTATGAGAGCTAGAAGTGGTCCATTATGAATTCATTTTGATGCCTCTCTATTACAAAATGACATGTTCTTAGCTAGTTGCACTCCTTGTAAATAGCATTTTCCTCTGGAGTCTGGAAAAATGTATCCACTGGTATGCTTCTACAACAGATTCCTGGAATAAATGCCTCCTAAAACTATGCATGGAGGACCAGATGTCTGTGTGTTTCCTCAGCGTAAGTGTAGCACTGCAATTGAAGATCATCCTCCCTTTCATGTATAGGATTTCTTTTAGCTCACCTTTTAAAACTGAGATTTCAATTCAGTCAACATTTCTTACAAATCGCTAAGCTATGTTGGTGTGCATGTTTGGTCTTCAAAGCAATAAGAACACAAAGAAATGATGAGGAAGTACTTTTCTGTCTTTGAAGAGAAATAATTGAAATGAGTTAGAAGAATGCAACTTCCTTTTAAAGATGTGGCTTGGACTGCATTTCCACCATTCTTTAAACTTTCAGAAGAAAAACAAAATAGAAGAAAACGCATATAAACCCCAACCTATCCTATATTATTAAGGACTGAAACAGGAAGTAGCAATAATGTTAAGGAAGGCACAGACCATAAAACTTGGATTTACCACCAAAAAACCCAAACACTGTAGCTGCTAGGCATATGTTTCTGAAGATTCAGTTAATTTTATGACTACTGTGTTGTAGACTATGGTGTAGTAAAGCTGATGTTTCAAGTTCAGATATTTTATTTGCTTGTAAAGGCACTGAACTGAAGATGACAACTGCTGCTGCTATCTTGATTTTGCAACAGTTCTCACACTCCTTATCTCCTACCTCGTGGCATTACTCCTTCATTAGTAATACAGTCTACTTTGCCATCAATGTCCAGACTTTTGGCTTGCCTGGGCCACACTGAGTGAACAGGAATTTTCTTGGGCCACATACACAAAGGTCAGCCTGAAAGAAATACCTCCTGTTTATTTCTATGGGAATTACAACTGACACGAAGAACATAACAGCACTACTTGACAGAAAAAATTATCACCTACAAATCTGCATTTTTCAATACAGTCACCACCATTAGCTATGTATTTTCACCAGCAATGAACAAGAGCCTGCATGCCACTTGTAAAAATCTGCACCAGCAGAGGTGACTCAGTGTCACCTGTCATTGCTGCAGAGATGTACTACTACTGTTTCACTGTCTTCACATCCACTATCTGGTCTTCAGAAACATTCACGAGTCAGTGAATGTTGGTGGATGCCATTTTGTCTGCATGGAGAAATTCAGCGACAGACTTTCACTTCATCTACACTTCCATGTCAGATGCCATTCTCTCAGACTGCCTCTCTCTGCTGCCTTTCATTGCATGGAAACAACATGTAGAGGAATATTGGTGGGAAGGTTCACCCTCTACTGCCATACCACCACCATCTGCCTCTGACATCACAGGCCAACATCATAAAATAGGATGTGTTACTTTCAGAACAGCCCTCATAAAATATATAGTATAGTTTACAAGGAAAAACAAAAACAAAAAATGAAAAAAACCTTATTTTAATCTTTCATATTTTTATTACAACAAAAGAAAAAGAGAAAAAACCCACAAAACTGGTGGGCTCCGTGACTTTGTGTGAAACTAGAGCATCAATCCCTGGTTTGACAGCAATGGCTGTAATTCTCAGTGAGTTCTCAAGGTGTTCATCAAAGACTTTGATGAAATTTTACTCCTCTACTTTATCATTGACAACAGTGGCTCACAAAAGTATGTACTGCAAGAAAGCGATTACACAAATAAGGTGTGATTGTGAAGTGAGGAATGGTAAGAGAGGGCTTATAAAAATAAAGACATGACCAAATTTTTGAGTTGAATGCCTGACTGCAACTCTAAGAATGGGAGAAAGCGTGGTATATTTCTGTTGATGGAAAATGGAGTTGCAAATATACCAAAAAAAGATGTTTTTTTTCATAAGTCTTGAAACATATTCTCACATTCACTTATGAGAATGGAAAGCACAGCTGCATATTTTTCGCTGTGTTTAGCCAAAGTATCAAAATGCATAGAATTATTTGCCATCACGTGATATGGCACTGCACTGCAATTCACCCTGTGCCATGGTTTCAGAGTTAACAGGACACCACTGTTTGTTTGCTACTGAGTGATTGCTAGGTGCACTCCTGGGCTGGGCCAGGCCACTAAGCGGGGTGGAAGCACAGCTGCCACCATGATGGCATGGGGCAGGGGGTTGCCACAGAGCGAGCTGTGCTGGGCTGCATGCAGCTTGTGGGCCATGAGCTGGATATGCCTGTATGTTGCTACCAGGGCAGTACCCATTAATCAGTAGTAACAAATCATGCAGAAATAACCTGACTTGACCACACTGAGCTCTGGTATAAGGTTGCTGCCTTGGTCTATGGGCAGGCTGTAAAGTTGTTTTTCAGAGCAGGACAGTTACTTGTTTTTACATAAATTCTATTCTAACAATTCAATTTTGAAGATTGTCAAAGCTTGAACAGATTAAATGATGGTGTCCACATCATTAAGGCGATCATTTTTCAAAGCACTACTACCTACTATTTTATGTACCAATGATACATAGACATTTTGCTTGTACACAGTGCATGGGTTTACTGAATTCATAGGCCAGAGGACACACATATGTGCACCAAGAAATGAGAAATAGATGGTCCAATAGAAAAGTTCACCATACAGAGGATAATTTTATGAATAGATACTCAGAAGCCACAGACTCAGTGACATAGTCCAAGAAAACAAACTAGCTTCCTGCAGATCATCATGTGGTAAACTACTATGTCTCTTCTTTAGAGCCACTGACTTGTCATGCTCATATAGCTCTGCTATAACTGAGGAAGGTATTTGGTGACAGTACTAGAGGTGGATTTCAGAAACTCTCTAATTTAAGGACATTTGTACATTAACTTTTAAGGTAGAAAAGTAAGAAGTCACATTTTCTGTACTTAAAATCAAATACAATTACTCTCTTGCCCTACAAAACAGAAACTCACAAGCTAGAAGAGTTAGTTCATGACACTTAAAGTTTCTGAAGATTTAAAAAATACCCTTTAGCCAGCAGTTAATTATTTCCTTATTTTTTTCTTTTTTTCCACTGCATACATGTATATATATACACACGCAGACACACAAATGGGGTCAATTTAGAACTATTAATTCATAAAATACAACCTGGACTAGCACCAACTTCGTGAGATTGGTCCAAGATCCAAGACTAACTCTTTGGATGTGAAATTAGAATGACTGAAAGTGAGGCACCCAAAGGAGAACAAGGAAGGAAACTCAGAGTTGTACCTTGATATCACTGTTAAGTCTGAACACTATTTCACTTATGTTCCAGTGGGACAATTGCATGAAATAAAAATTACTTTAAAAAGGAAAACAGCTTTTGGACACTGTATTTTCATTTCCTACTTTCTCCAGTTTCCAGATGTTGACTAACGCCTATATTGAAGTTTTTACACCTATTTTGTTTTTACAATTGCTCCTGATCACAATGTGTGGATGCTCTCAGCAAAGTATTTGTACTAAGGTGAAGAGACACTAGATCTTGGACTGTGAGGCTTAGAACCAAGTTCAAGTTCAAGCAAGACTGACAGTGCTTTTGCAGTTGGGGCAGCTGAATTCTCTTATAAGAGCTCAAGATGTAATAATTAGATAATTGGAAAGAAGACAAATGTCAGTTTCTCAATTCCTCTGTCTTCTTTTCTTTCTCTTAACATAAAGATCTAATGATATACTAATATCAGAACCAATAATAAAAGAGATAGAAAATGAATAAAGATGTTATGATACTCGAGGAATCATTAATACACATAATTTAGAGCCAGATTTAAGGTTTTCTAGAGTATTTAGCTTAGTTTGCCCCATCCATTTCAAGTCTCCCTTTAAGCAATGTGTAAACAGAAGTAAAATCATTCTGATAAAAGTGGTGAAACCTTAACAGTCATCTTTCAAGACTGGACATGGCATATTTTGTGACTTGTCCCGCAGGATTATGTTTGACACTCGTTGCTTTTAAGACACCAATCAGTATCAGCTGTGACTAAGGCATTTTATTTATTAGAACTCACTTGTGAAAACAAAATCAGTGCAAAAATGTTTGTTATAAGATACCACGATAAAAGAAGCAAAATCCCATTAACAATTAAAACACAAGACTAAAGCAGTTAAACTGGATTTAAAAAGCGAGAGAGAGAGAGAGAGACTTTCCCATCTTGCTTACAAAAAATCTCTCCAAGGCAATCACTTTCGACTGGAATAGTATAATGAAAACAAATGGTAACACACTAAGAGAACTGCAAAACACTGAGATTCACTGGGGAAAAATACCCTCAAGTGTTACATGAGATAAGCTGAGACATGTTCCAGAATACATATAGAACACTATGTGTGGTCTCTGACTAGCAATTACAAAGCTATAGTTAAAAAAATGGACAGACAGAGATTGGAAGTCACAACAGAGGAATAAGAAACTTCAATCTAGAGAGATCTCCAACATCAAAGTGTGCACTCACTGGAGAAAACATGACTGCAGAGCTAGCAAACAGATTCAAAATAGATATTTTTACTTTCTATACTATTTCAAGAAAGTCACTTCAATATCTTGCACATTATTCTCTTCATCTCTAAAGCCTCTTAAACTGTTTTGGTACTTTGCTCATGCTTAAAACCATCTAAAACCCTTTACAAAAGCTGTAGGAGAGCTACAAAAAAAAAACTTCTGCATCTATAACTTTTCATATATAAGAGGAGTTGAACTCAATTGAGCTCATAAAGTACTGGAAGCACATTTGTCTTTAAGAACACCTGGTAATGCATTTGGGAAAGTTTGGGATAAATCAAACTGCGTGGCAGCAACTTCTAAAAGAGAGCTAAAAGAGGCTGAGTGCAGAGGATATTGTACCAAGAATTACTGTGAAGTGCAGAGGAGCAGAAAAGAGTAGAATATGGATATGCTGTGAAACAAACAAACAAACAAACCTTTCATCTCCAACAATAATCATTATGAACAGGAGGATCTAGCAATACTTAAAAGTTTTAGAAATACTTGGAAACAACTTCAGTATCTTAATGGAAATCAGAAATATTTGACATATCTTCATGAACTTCACAGTGATTTTTGCCAGTTGGTTAACAAACACACATATTCAGAAGTAAAGGAACGTTGTCACTACAAATGTCTACACAATGTTAATTCAGACAGTTTACGTGATGACTGCTGTGTCTGAAATTACACGATCATATACAGTTTTCTCCTTGCAGGATCTGTTTGTGTCAAACATGCAGAGTGGGTGATGCCTCTGAATGAAAGAGAGCGTCTGCATAACCAATGAAGCCTCTTTCTTAAGATTCCCGCTTAATCTACTGTAGATGTATCAAGGAATGTGATGAGTGAGATAGGAAAGACAGACAGACCCACAGTCAAAGCAGGTGAAGCAGTTTAATTCCACGCTGGAGGATGATGTTTTATCTTCCTCTGAGATCCCACGTTATCCTATGCAACACAGTTTAACCAAAATTTTTACAGTCTTTCACTAGTTTTTCAAGTTTCAGCTCCAGTGCCAATGGTCTGTAGCTACATTTAGGTGAAATACTCCAAAAATAGTAAAAGCTTATCCTCAATGCACCACCTGTATCAGGTCAAATATCAAACTACTGCCCTAAAATACTAGTAAATTATAGTTTTCCAGGGGAAGAACTAGACCCTTATCAAAATAAATGCACAGATATTTTTTCCTAATTTAATTATTTTTAAAGGTTGACCTTCCACCAAATCCAATAGATTAATGAGCATGAAAACTCAAATAAAAGAGAGCTGAAAAAGGAAATAAAAAAGAAAGAAAAGAAAAAAAAGGACAAAAGGGGAAAGACACACTTCTAATAGGAAGAGCCCACCATTTGTGCAAATCATGCTATAAGGTATTCTACCTACTGCTATTCTAGCTACTAATAGCATAGGAACTACATCTAAATGTTTAATATGTGCATGCATGCTACAGCCATATTTCTTAATAAAATGATCAGTCACATTAAGACTTCATAATGGCATTTACTGAAATTCACATTTTCTGTAAAAATGTTCTTCCTCACGTGACAACACACAAATTAAAGATTTTGGTTAAATGTATGTAACTTTCTGGGCATCAGGGTCTTATGTCCTACCTCCACTCTGCTAGTTGGACACACCACGTGGACTGCACCTGCAGGTCTGCAGCAAGAACAGAGTATTCATGTGAACCATACACTCATTAGTAGAACGGAAAATCAAGGCTGCAGAGAAATACCATACACTGGATACATCAAAATTTAAGATGACTTATCCTTCCAGTTCTTTCAAGCTGCAGTTCCTGCTCATACTGCATCGCAAACTTACATTTCAATGCTCCAATCTGTAATGTCAAAATAAAAGTGAAGAAAAATATTTTTCAGTAACATTTACACAAGTCTTAAGAGATGTTAACAGAACTACAAGTTCATGATTTTTTGTAATATCTGTGGTGTTTGCTAAACTTGCAGTAAACACAGCATTGTAACAAAAGTCTCTGCGCACATGGATGATATGTTAACAACGGCTTCATCTTCCCAGGCTTATCTCAATATGCCACATGGTAGGTATCCCAAAAGCCAGAACTGTGAGCAAATTTAAAATACTGTTGACTACGTGACCAAAAATGACTCTAAATGATGCAAACTTTCCAGAAAGCTTGGTGATTGTTCAGTCTGAAGCCTAATGATGATGTATATTCAAATGTCACCAGTTGGCTATTGTGCTGCCGATCCTTTGAGCAGAAATGTCTTATTCCACCGTGTTTATCCTGTAATCCCATACTGTCAGGCCAAGAATCAGAACTCCCAACAGCCAACTTGCCTCCAGCTATTTTACCTCTTCAGCAGCTTTCAAGAGGCTCTAATATACTGTCAATACAAAAGCCACTGGCTTATTGACAGGTAGAGCAAAAAACAGGAAATTTAGAAAAGCTGAATTATAGATCAAGGAAGACAATAATTACTTCATGAGTTTTCATTATTTTTCATATAAAAATATGTAAAATATTAAAAAAAAAAAGCCAGCAAATACATTAGAAGGCAGTGGTACATTTAATAGGTTCTTCATTTGAAATGTTAGGTCAGAGCTTTAACTTTTTAGTGCGTAGTGTGGGTTATTATCACTATAACCTATGGTTTAATGAATGTAGGACTACCTCTACTGCATGTCTTGCCTCTGTTACAAATAATCTCACTTCTCCATAAGGGAAGCTTGTTTTAAATTTAATTGTATGGCTGTCTACCTACCTACCATAATCAATTTCTTGAGTAAAACTATGACTCTTCCTAGCCTTGATTCACTTCTGTGCAAGTCCATAGTAGAGATGAGCACCCTGATGAACAGCGCACGCCGTTACTGTGTGCGAGACCGCGCTTTTGCGAAGTTTACAGCATTTTAATGTGGATCAAACTGCTTCGGACCCTCCTCGTGCGAAGACGCACGCATGTGAACCTGTGCGGGCTCCCACCACTAGGGGGCTGTGCGAGCACGGTGTTCTAGCGGGCTCTTGGCCCTCGCTGGTTCAAAAGGGCAAACCGAAGTGCACTAAGCTTTGAGCCTGAAATAATTCATTCGGTTCTGCTACTCTCTCCCCTGTAACAGAAAACGCATCAAGTCGTGGCTTAAACAGTTTTTGTTGCTTTTCAGAATGACCATACGTTAGTCACAATTTTACTTGGTCAGAAGCACTTTTACACACACATACACACGCAAAAAAGGTAATAAAATCCTTTTGAGTCACTGTCTGAGCCTGAAACACGCTCTCTGAAGAACAAGGATCAGAACTAATCCCAGAGTTGGACACCACAAGACCTGCCACAAGCTGATACGCATCGCACCTGATGAAGATATCTGGGTAAAACCCAGAAAACAGAGCGAGCTGTCCATAGGAGCGGAGATAAGCATGAGATGAATGCCGCCAGCTGCCGGCCGCTCTCCTCTCTCGGGGCAGCCGCAGGAAAGGCACCAAGACACAGGGCACACGGCCCTCCTAACTCGTGGCACTTGCGCGCCGCGCGGCCCCGCACACCTGCCCCGCAGCACGGTGTCCCAACAGCCGCACCTCATCTCACGCCGTCCCACGCCCTCCTTCCACAGAGCGCGGAGGGTCGCGCATCTCGCGGCACACGTGGTCCGGGCCGCCCGTCCCCGCGCCGCGCGGTGCCGTCCCGCCGCCCCCCGTGCCAGGCCTCNCAGCAGCGGCCGCCGCAGCAGAGCCCGGGAGCGGATGGAGCAATGGGTGGGGAGCGGGAACCCGGCGCCGCCAGCCCCAACTTTCCCCCTGCCTAACTTTCCGCTTCCCTTCTAACGCACCGCGCGGCTCTCCCTCTCTTCCCCGCCGCTCCTCTCTCCCTCCGCCGGGCTCGGAGCTCACATGGGAGCGCGGCCGGGGCGAGCGGGCAGCGGAGCGGGAAGGCAGGGCGGGACGGGACGGGAGGGGAGGGAAAAAGGGGGAAGGAAAAGGGAACGGGAGGGGGCGGCCGGTGCGCACGGCAGCGCTCGCCGCCAAGTTGTCGGCGGGCGCGTTTGACAGCTGGGCGCGGGCGGGCTCCGCGGCCACGGCTGGCACGGAAAGTTTGTAGGGGAGGAGGAGGCGGCGGAGAGGGGGCTGCTTCCCCCGCCGCGCTTTCCCCTCTTCCCCTGCCTCCCGCTCCGCCGCCCTCGCCCGGGAGCAATAAAAAGCGGCGCGGGGGTTCCGCTGCCCTCGCAGCCTCCCCCGCCGCCTCCCCCTGCCCGACGGCCCAACGACAGCAGACCAACCTGTGGAGGCTCTGACCCGGACCTGGGTCCCTCCTCCTATCGCTTCCAGCTCTCCGCTGGAAGCTCTCCCCTCTCTCTGCCTCTCTGCCGCTCGGGGTGAACTTTTAGGGGGCTGAAGTTTTGGAGGAGTCCGAAGGAGAGGGAAAGGGGCTCTCACTTTTGCTGCTCTTTTTATTTTTTAATTTTTTTTATATTTTTTTGAAAGAAAAAACAAACTCAGAAACAAAAACAAAAAACAAACTAAAAAAGCAACAACAAAAAAGAAAACAACAACAACAAACCACCCTCTCTGTTTTGTTTTTTGCAACCTCGCTGTATTTTTTTAGTCCGAACCACCTGAAGGTGTGAGGGTGAGAGACAGAGAGGAAAGCGGGGAGGACGAAGGGGAGGAAGGAGAGACGGAGAGAGGGAGAGTGGAGAGGCGCTGAGAGTCCCGAGGCGGCAGGAAGGGTGCAGGCACTGCCGCTGAGAGGAGATCGAGAGACAGGGGGTGCACTTGACAACCAGCATGCAGAGATGGTAAGAAGTTTCCAGCAGCCTTTCGTTTTCATTCTAGCCTTTGCTTCGGTTTGATGTGATGAATCAGTGGTGCAGCAACACCAGCAGCCCCGCTCGCGGTCCGGTGTGTTTCATTCCTCACAAACCAGCGGCCGGGCAGCGAGGGAGGAGGGGGTAATAAATAAATAAGTCATCCCCGTGCTGCGTGGATTGGGGGAGAAAATGACTTAGAGGCTGTGCTAAACTTCCAGAGAGTTTGGGGGGTTGCAATGGGATGGCCACAAGCTTCTTACCGCCTCCTTCCCCTCGCTCGAAGGCACGGGATAGTTTTTTTTTTTTTTTT
>VXAB01003491.1:46530-69078 GCA_013399175.1 Odontophorus gujanensis
CGGGGCAGAAAGCAGAGGCGCGACCCCTCCCCCCCTCCCCGCAGCCTTTGTTGTGCATGAGCCCGCGCCGCGCCGCTCCGTCCCCGCTCCCGCTGCCCAGGGAGAGGGCAGCCCCAGCAGCCCCAGCCCAACTTCGCTCAAGTTTTCGTGCGTGCTTCGCGTGCTGTGCGAATGCACCCACGTTTTGCAGCAGGGTTTTTGCAGAGGAGGGCTGGGGCTTCCGCGGCCTCTTAGTTTAAAAATAAAAAGCCGAAATGACTGGGGACCTCGTTTGGCTGGAGTCCTCTCATCTGGGCTTTGATGTGAAGATAGGTTAAACAGCTGCGAAGAGCAAGCACGTCTAAAGAGCCGTGACTCCTCTGACGTGCGTAGTGATAACCGCTCGTACGAGCAAGTGGACCGACCTCGACGGGTGATGAGCGGTGCTCAGCCCGCACTCAGCGGAGTGGTGCGTTCCCAATTGCTGCTGGATTACTTCCCTGCTTCAGTCAGCGTCTGTCACCTCGCTCCGGGGATGTTACATATTTGCCTTGTGTGTCTCTCGCATGTACATCTGCTCGTGCACATGCACACAAACTTACACGTACAGACTAATATACATCTATATATATATGTACCGTATCTACATACATACGTGCATGTATACATGGCAGGCAGACTATAGATACAGCGTATGCCTCTGTGTGAATGGAGAGCTTGAGATGCAGGGTTTCTGTTTTTTCCCTTCTCTCCCTAACATGACATGTCTTGTTTCAGTGATCAAAGCCGCAATTGGAGTGTAGGAGATGCAACTGTCAAATGTAGGCAACAATAAAAAAAAAAAAAAAGGAAAAAAAGGGAGGGGGAAAAAGCAGCATGTGCCCAGGACTGTGGTTACAGTAACGCTGACAGAAATTAAAGTGGTTTTGAAAGCAGCATGCGATTTATGATGGTTCCCATTTACCCTAGAGTCAAGCTGTTGTAAAATTGATGCACAAAAGACATCATGTAATAATCTGGTGTACCCAGGATTAAAGTGGCAACGAGTGTCTTTTTGTGAGTGTGTCTGGCCGACAGTCAAAATGGTTTGAAGCAATTTTTAAGTAAGAAGTCAAAGCAGAACGTTTCGTATTCCTTTTCTTAACCTGTGTGTTAGCCGTGCATGTTGGAATATTTTTAGGTGGAAATGGACTTCTCTTTCTCATTACCTTCCATTTCGCCTCTGTATTATGACCCATCTCCATAGACAGAAATTTTAAAATGGGATAGCATTTTTGTCATACATTCAGAGCACAAATGCTCGCAGTGCAATTACTGAATTCATTTCAGACAGTAATGTTTGATAAGCCCGATCAGCAGATCTCTGCGAGATACAGAGTTCCTGTAGAAGTATGTGGAACGCTCCGTGCCCTTAAAAATTGCAGGAATTTTTAATCTGAAATTTAATGGGG
Organism: Odontophorus gujanensis; assembly: GCA_013399175.1. Taxonomy (NCBI): domain Eukaryota; kingdom Metazoa; phylum Chordata; class Aves; order Galliformes; family Odontophoridae; genus Odontophorus; species Odontophorus gujanensis. The sequence goes on from VXAB01003491.1 coordinate 47,961, forward strand.
CATGTGAGTAGTCTGATACACTGCAGTTTCGTTTTAAGCTGTCCGGTACTAATGAACCATCCAGCTGTATGTGTATTCTGACTTATGTTCCTAAGTCATGCAAATTTAAAAATTTTTCATATTTACTTCACTAAACATTTCTAACGGTGCATCTCTACGTGATGCAGATGCAAGAAAATCTCAGTGTAAATTATACTCTAATTATATACTAAACTCCCTGTAAAACTTGGGAGTGTGGAAGTGTTCCTGAAGCACTTAAATCTTGTACATAGATTAGGAAAGCCTCGCCTTGGTACATTATTTTGTAAAAAACACAACGCCAGCATTCTAGGGGAGCAAACCGTGCAGGCCTCTGTTTTAAAAACGTCGTATTTTTATTACGGAGGTATTTGTAATTACATGAAACAAAGTAGAAGTATGGACAAAAGCGGAGATGACTATTGCTATATTAAAATGTAAGTGTTACAGTTTGAATTTTCTAGCGAGTTTCTGAGTTCAGTGCTTTACATAACATTTTGTCCTAATCTTGCTTGCTGTCAGAGATGTTTCATGGTTGTGCAATTGCTGCAGTCAAGAATGCCAATTTGCATTCCAGGAGTGTCATTTGATTACTTTTATCTGCACAGCTCGAAGACCAGCCCAGACCTCTCATTTCATCTTGCCATGTCACGAGTCAGTGCTGTGTCGTCTTTTAAAAAATCTGCCTGATTTAGACAAGAAAGAAAAGTACTTTCATGTTGCAGCCGCAGTCCCCTGCTAACTTGTCAGCAGCAGGATATGATTCACTTGGGCCCAGAAGAGGGGTACAGAGATGAGGGTTAGGCGGTTCAATAAGCCCATGGACAGGTAGTGTGTGACGTCCCAAGAGAGCTTAAGTTAATGAAGAACAGGTCTGCTTAGTTCTTCACACTCTGACCTGGTGCTGTCCCCACAGTTTTCTCATTTGATCTTTCCCAGCAAATTGATCTTTTCTAGTACTTTTTTGCCTTCCAAGTTAGTCCTTGTGGGACTGAAATTAGCAGAGCAACTTAAGTTGGATAATACAGCTGTTCAGAGAAGAAGAAATTGGACACTAGCTCATAAAGGGGGGAGGGGGAAGTAAGCTATTCTTTCTGTTATTAGCTGAGTTTTCCTTCTTTTTTTTTTTTTTCTTCTTGCTTTATTTCAAAAGACTTCACAATGGCCGTGTTACTTTGGAAGTTTGCTTTTTTTCTTATTTATAGTCTGTGTGGATGGTCCACTGCACACTGCATTAAATGTGCATCCTTTAAATAAAACAAACATGCTTGCAGCATAGGCTGCAGGTTTGTTTTGGTATTTGTCAGTTGAACTTGCTTGTTAGAAATGATTTGCTAGTCTGTAATGAGGCTTTTACAGTTGTCGTAAGAGATTTTAAATATCAATTGCACATGCCAACTACATTATTTATAGCCTGCTAAATAACTGTAATTCTGTAGTATCCAATACTGAAATGCAGTGGAGATTAAACAATAAAAGCCATTACAAATGCTATGTGTAAATATTATGGTAGGTGAAAATACAGTCAGAAAATTACCACTGGCATTACTGGATTTCTGAAAAGTCAGCGTATACAAACATACTGGTTTTAAGCTAAGGCTGTCTGTATTTGAAATGTGTGTTCTCAAATGGAACTGTGGTAGTACCTATCGTTCTTTCGTGTTATTTTGCATGTAGAAGTTGAAAAGCGGAGTAGAAGTGTGTTTGGGTGTATGTGTGTGCGTGTGCACATGTATGTGTGCATTTAAATACATCTATGGCTAGCTTGTCAAACAGTGTAAGATTTCAAACTAGAGTTTTGTAAATAAAGTGTGCGTTGGAAATGATTAAGGGGGTCCTTAGTATGCTGCACATCAATAAGCAGTATTTAACATTGTATCTTCCAGCAGATGTTCTCACATATTATCCATGTCCTTTAGAATTGAAAACACTGCTGAATGAAAACAAGAACACTTACTATGTAAGGGAAATACTGCTCACTCTTTCCTTCAGTATTGCTTTTGAAAATGGGAAGGAAATGTAAGGGATCATTGGTCAGTTAAGCTCCTCTGCAGAGCTAGAGGGAGCTTCATGATTTTATTAGTCATGTCTAAGGAAAAAAAAAAAAAAAAGGAAGAAAAAATACTTTGAATCAGGGGATGCTGATTGCAAACTTTTCAGAGCCAGTGATGTACCTTTTAGACTCAGAGGTGACTTCGTTCTATGTTAGATGTGCATGTTTGTTAGTGGGATTTATGGCTGCCTGCAGATGTCATCAATTTCAAGCAAAAAATAAATACTGACAACAAAGTAATTACAGTAAAAGAAATCCATGTAAAACATTGGATTCTATACTAAAACAAAATCTATATATTTTCCTTGAAGATGGGAGTTTCTGTCAGAGTTCCTTTTCCCTCTGCATATCAAGCATGATCAACAGAATTACGAGACCTTTATTTGCTGTGTATTTTTTCTTGAAAAGGCCCCAAGTCTTGGTCTGCAGGTTTGCCTGGGGCTTTTGTTTTATTTTAAGGTATTAGTACGTTCTGGGAAGAAATTGTTCATATCTGGACATACAAGAAGTTCCCCATAAAATATAAAAGAGGGTATTTCTTTCATTTTGGAAATGTGTATTGCTTCCTAATATAGGAATTTGTACTTAATTTAGAGAAATAACATTTAAGAAGGCTTAATAAAAAGCATCTGTTTAAACCTTGTATTCTCTGTCAATTTCATCCCACCTAAATTCTGACATATTTGTTCCAAAAAGGCACTGATCATAATTGCTGCTTAATACTTATATGGCAGCTTTTACAAGCATTACTTTGGACAAACTTATTTGCTGTTTAAGTAAATGATACAATCCAGTGAGATAAATGATCAGATTTGTCTCCTTTATCTCTTGCACAGTAACTCTCATTATGTGCCTTGATAGTAAAAGCCTTTATTTGTTGATTATTAGAATCTTAGTACACTCAGGAGCTCTGTTGTAATTTAATGTAGTTGCTCAGAGACGTTCTGTGATTTTAGAATCTTTTCATAGTGCTCTCACCACATGTTATAAATATGTATATTTTATACTCCAGATACATATGCAAATAGAATTTATCTTATTCCAGGTAAATCAAAGTTATTGAGGGAGGATTCTTTTCATCTACAGAGTCTGTCTGTACTTCCTCTTGGAATATTTTATGTGGAAAACACAAATGTAGATAAGCTTAGATAATCAGATTTGTTCTTATTTGTTACTTTAGGGAGTACTTTATGTTTTTAAAAAAGCTGCTTTTGGGGGGGAAGTGTGTAGAATTAAAACATCCCTCTATTTAATTAAATTAGGTTTTCGTAGAAAATTGTGAGAGCTACATAAGCTCTAAAAATACATTGTCCACTGTGGTTACTTTTCATTACAAAAAGTAGGATGTCTGCTGTGAATCACAAACAAAAAGAAATCAAAATTCCGTAAACTTATGACTGAAAAGTTTGTAAGTCACCATCATCTGGTGCACTGTCTGGAAACTCAGCTGTGTTTTTGCAGTGTATTACAATTGGTTGTGTCTACAGTTCTGCTGCATATAAAACTTAATAAAGCAGGCCTGTTAGAATTCTTTGGCTACGGGGAGCATTTCAGACGGTATGCAAAGCATATTATGAACTGTTATCAACTGTAAATGAAACTGAGTGCATGTACGAAACCTATCATGCTGTCAGCTGGAATCACACTGAATTAGTGTTGCAACTTCATCATATTTGTCAAATATGTATTATTTTAAAACTTGTGATTTGAGCTTTTAGTCAGTGCTTTTTAACATTCAATACAAAGATGTAACAGCAGGCAAAAAACATTTTTCCCTTATTGTGACCTGACATTTGCCAAAGTGCCCCATGCTGAAATTTCTTTTCAGTATCTTTTTTTCTTCCAAAGCCAGACATGTACCCAGACACAAAAGCCTCTGTGTATAGCAAGCTGTTTTAAATATTGTGACTCGACGATGTGCTGTCCTTTCTCTGCTTGAGCCAAGGATCTCTGCTCAGTGTCTGTGGATTACCAAGTCCCTTCTTTATTGTACCTCTTGTCAGCTATTCCTATTCATTTAACCTTTCATTAGTGTCTGTGCAGCTTCACTGTCTGGAAAGGCAAGAAAAAACCTAAAGGCCTACTGTCACAGTTATTAGATTTCTCGGTTACATCCCAGCAACCATAAAGGAGTAAGAGTCAACACTATTGTCATGCATGCTGCTGTCCTGGGGGGCAACTCTTCTGTGCATGTCAAGGACATGTGCCACATGTTGATAATGCATCCCAGGGATAAATGCACGACATGGGGGATAAACCAAGGCTGGCACTAATGAGCTTTGTAGGAGTTATTGCAAAGACAAACAGTTGTGAAGGAATTTTGCTTAAAACGCTGAAGAGATGGACTTGCATTAAGTGTTGCCAAGGCTTGCTTGTGAGGTTCTTGTCAATCATGTTAGTTTCTTTTAAGTTCCATTTACAAGGAAAAAAGTGATTTCTGTGGCTATGAAATGTATTCTTTTTTCTTAACAGGGTGAAGTGTTTTCAAAGTAGTGCTCAATAATAGAATTTATGACTTTCTTTTTTCTTTTTTTTAATCATTTTTTGGATCAAAACCTTCAATCCATGCAAATTACATGGAAAACAATCTTAAGAATATGAATTACAGTGTATTTTAAAATGTTCCTGTAAGGAAAGCTTTGAATTCACTCTAGGTGTTGTAAAAGTGTTGACACAGATTCGATGAAGGCATAAATTTGAAGGTACCTGGGTACATCTAAGTAGTTTCTTCTATGTTTGCTGCCCTAAACAGTGTGAATAGCCAAAATTATTAGTTACGAGACTGTTCCCTCATTTCATTGAGGCATATCTTCCACTTAGTCCAGTGTAATGTTCATATATATTTTGCTTCCAAAGTTCCTTTGTGGCTCATTGTACAGACAACTACATCCAACTGAACTTTTAACTTTCAGTTTTTACAGCAGTAAAAAAATGCATGCTTTTAACTATCTTTAGTTTACCATTTAAAACATATTTTAGACACATTTTTGTAAGTAGTGTTGTACGGATGAGATATGCAATTTTGTCTGACTTGCATAAGGATATTAGTCAAAACAAAATTAGACACAGGGATTAATAGTTTTAATTATGACTGAATTGTGCCCATTAGTTCTTTGTAAGGCGTAAGACTCTAATGTTGGTGCTGTTCCTACCAGTGTTAAAAATGGGAATAAAGGTGTTGATACTAGCTGAGTTACAGCTATTTGAAACTGTTGAATAAAAGTCCCCTCCTTTGCACTTTCCATATGGCATCCTAAGCGGTTTTTAAAGATGATAAATCTATCAGACTACGGAAAAATTCTTACAACTTCCTTTTTCCATATGCACTATTTAGATAGACTTCTTCATAAAGTGTCATTTACTGATAAAGATGCTGAGCTTTTCATTTTTTTCTTCACGAATTCTGATATGAAAGAGGTGAAGAATGGCTGCACCTTTTACTTCAGTTGAACATTGAAGACAAAGTTGCTACCAGTATAGTAGCTGAAGGCTGGAACAAGTTCCTCCCAGGAAAACTGTATCTGAGAGAAAATTCAGTAAAAATTATTATTTTATTCTTCTTAACGCAGACCCTGGAAACATTTATACCTCTAATACTGAGTTCCTGTTTCCTCAGATTAAAAGAGAAGCTGTTATGTTTTGTGATTTAAATTAGAGAAGTATATAAGTAGAACAAAATATTCAGACATGATCTGGAACAAATGTACTAGTGCCTACTCTGTTTAAAACATCCTTTCGTTATTAGACTGATATTAGCTTTGATGAATCTAAAACTTACTACAAGGTTCCCAAATCAAAGATGAAAGGGCCAGTTAGGAATCAAATAAATTTTCCTGTTGAAATGTAGCATTTGACATTTAGAAAGATGTGCTCAGCATGATGAACCACTTCGCTTTATGGAAACTTGCCTGGTGATTTTTACACTAAAACTACTTTAAATTGAATCAAACTCTAATAAATGTGAGATAAATTAACTTGGAAGTCCTGATGAGTGCCATTTTGAGCTAAAGGAGATATGTTCTTGAAAAGTTCCCCCCCCCAGCACATTTTATTGTTAATATATGCCAATTTTCATTGGTAAGAATTATATTCTTTTGATAGACTTAACTAGTCTAACTCCATTGTTTTTGTGTGGAAGTGTGCTGTCTTATTAAGAAAGATTTTATTATTCACTTTACTGTGAAAGCAGCTGGTACTGGTCAGATAGCCTTATACTCTGTCTGTGTCTTTCAAAGAGTTATAATTATTCTGTAAAGAAGTTTACAGTGTACATTACAGTTTGGCATTGCTGTTACACTGATCTGATGCCAATTACATGTTTTTAAAAGCTAATCAGAATGCTTTCCGTAATGAGGATCTGTACAGAATCTTAGGTATGAGCATGGGAAATTTTTACTGAAAATGCTAAGAATTAGTGGTAAACAAAAAATATATATGAGTAAATATTAGTAAAAACATAACTTTCTTCTGGTACTTTGGCAAGCCATGTCCGTATTTCAGTTATTAGCTGTATTTTGGGTTGACTTTTTGAAGATACCTTGTTTCTGATCTTTGATGCAATATGCCTGGTTAAAATAAATGACACTATGAGGCAGCTGAATAAGTGATTAAATATGGTATTTAAAGAGGCTAAGGAATTTATATTCTTCGGTACACAAACTGGCATTTAGATTTTTTTCTATACTTACGTGCAAATATGAAAAAGTAATGTATGACATTGCATAAATAATGTAACTAAAAGCTTCTGAGGGATTTTAAGTCTAAGCTGATTTACCATTCACATGGTAAGATAGCTAGCAAAAAAAAAGAAAAAGTAGGAACAGATAGCAATAGCAGGTAACTGATGCATGATTAAAAGATTTTGACTCTTTTATGTTGCTCTTCTTTATTAGCTTTTACCTTCAGAAAGTAAGTTCTGCACTTCTCTGTTTCCTACTAATCACGAGTAACATGTACTACTTACGTATCGGCAGTGAATCCCACTTACCAACTGGCATGTTTATGTGAGATATTATTTCAGTTAATTATTCCATAAGGAAGAAGTTGTTCAGTTGTTGAGTGGACTCTCCTCTGAAAGCAAGTCACTTTTTTAAATGCTTTTGGCAGCATGAGGGCAGCAGGGATGGAAATGAACTGTTTAGGTCTTCATGGTTGGTCTTGGGGATCAGAAAGCAGCAAGAAGCTATCATCATCTCCTGCTAACTGATAATTTTGATGAGCTAATTTCACGAGTTTATTTCATGATTTTAATTAGTAATCCCTTTTAATTAAAAATAAGAAAAAAATCCCTGCTGGTGATAATGGCAGAGGAGGAAATGGCTAAGGCTGGGAGTGTGGTATTGAAAGAGCTGGAACAGTCATGGAGCTCTAGTCACCATATCAGGACAGGAGGCTTTTCTCTTCTTTACTCTGCACACCTTTCCAATCTCTCATATTATCTGCATGTGCAATTTTGTAGCCCTCTGGCTATTAAATGGTTCACAGGTGAGGCCAGTAGGATGGGATGAGTTTTGTGTAATGTGTGTTTTATGAAATGTTCAGCAGTTAGTGGGCAATATGAAGGATTTGTGAATATGTTAGATAAACCTCTGAAGTATGCAGGGAGTTACTGTCTTTCCGTTGTCAAACGTCGAGGGTTGAAATGCACTCTTCCCATGCAGTAAGTGCCAGACTTTTGAAGGATCTAGACACAGGATGCTGAATTGTTGAAACAGAGAAACTGGATAAGTGGTGAAGTCAAGAGAACTATTCTTGTTCTTACCTTTATGGTTTTAAGTCTTGGTTGGGGATGTGATACAGTACAACTACCCACCTTCAAACCTCAGCTTGAAATGTAATCTGTTTTAAGGATTGTTATTGCTCTTGTGGTGATAAGTTTACAATAAACCAACATAAATTTAGGCTTTTAACAAGCAAAATATGTATGTTCCTTATGCTTTACATATTGCAAGAGTAGTTTTAATTTAACATGCTTTTTCTTTTTAAAAATATTGGTGGCATATATGGCAAGATGAATTACAGATGTAATGGAAGTTTAGAACTTTTTCTGCATCTTTCCTGAGAGATATGTGCCTGTGTTTGTGTGTGTCTGACTATATGCACGTGGATGTACAATATATTATTCTGTACACATGCAAAATATGTTATTACATCTAGGTAAATAATGTAAATATAAATATAAATATAAATAAGTACATATGTATATCTATCTATAAAACAGACAAACATGCATACACACATAGTAAATATATACATGCATACAAATAAAAGTACATTATGTGATAGGATGAGGGGAAACGGCTGCCAACTGATGCATAGGAGGTTCCACACAAATGTGCGTGGGAACTTCTTCACAGTGCAGTGACAGAGCACTGGCACAGGCTGCACAGAGAGGTGGTGGAGTCTCCTTCTCTGGAGACATTCAAGACCCCACTGGATGCCTACCTGTGCAACCTGGGCTAGGGAGCTGCTTTGGCAGGGGGTTGGACTCGATGATGTCTAGAGGTCCCTTCCAACCCCTGCAATTCTGTGATTCTGTGATGTACAGAAGATGTTCTGGAAAGCTAATTGTGTTACCAGGAAGGGTTTTGGGACAGTTCTGGTTCTTGACTGTAAGTAGGAAATTAACAGATATCTGTGAAAATAAGTGCATTTCTAGAAGGGAATCCTAATGTTGTATCTCCTTTTATCTTAGGAAAGCATTTAGGAATTTTATATTCCCTTCTCTCCTGTTCCTTTCCTTCCTTTTCCTTCCCCTTCCCTTTTTGTCTCTTTTTAGAAGTTTGATGACTTCCATTTATGATCACAATATTTTGTGAAAGGCAAGACATTATGCCTTTTGGCATGCATTACACAAGAATGACCAAAAATGGGCTGGCCTTTCACTGGCTTGCATAAGAGGATCTTCATTTATCTTGGGTTCTATTGCTGTTATAATGCACATTGAAATATATTGTGATCATATTATCATGGGAATGTTTGCACAGTGTGCTGGCTTAGTTAATTATCACTGTATTATGAGAAGTATCTGTATTTTCTGTGAAAAAGCTTTAGGTCTGTGAAGATTTGAGTAACATGCTGTCGCTAGTTCCTCTTGGGAAAAAAGCTGGTTCTAGCTGAGGCTCACCATTAAATAATAGAAACAGGCATTGGAAAAAGGCTGTGCCAGGATGGAAAACAAGCATAGGAAAAGTTCAAAAATCAGATGATGGTTAATGGAACCTTAGTTCAAATTAAATGGCGTTACTTAGCAGATCACTTAATATCACAGATAACTTCACTTAATGTCATATATGTAATTGTAGTCCTGCTGGTTACTGAGCTAGGTATGCAGAATGGCTGAGTCCTGTGAACAGATACAGACCAGTTTTGGTCTGTTCAGGTGAAGTAGAACTTAGTGCATTCGAGGCACTAGATTGAAAGCACTGGGTGCATTGTTAGAGGCTTAGCACTGCACTCACTGCTGGCATTTGGAGTTAAAATCTCTCAGTAAACTAGGGTATTGAAATTTCATCCAAGGATGCCTGGAAAATGTGTTACAAACTTGAATCATAGGACAGAGTCAGAAAGCATTTTTGGACCTTTCTCAATTAGAAACACGGGATGTGTGTGGCAGTTCAGTGTAGAGAGTGAACGAACTTCATGAACAGTTTATTTAAAATGAGCAGATGGAAGGGGTTTTTCCTCATCAAACCAGTCAGTGGCAAATTTCACACTGCTTTCAAAAAAACTTTGTAAATTCCTAATTCTTGTGGTACTGTTACTGCAAGGTAACCTGTGGTAGGAACTTGTAGCTTGTCAAGCTATTATTGACTTTTCTGGCTGTCTATAGTTTACCAGGGGAAAGCTACATCACATGAGCTTCAAGGTAGCTGATACAACTGCGCCTCTTGGTCACTTGATGATTTCTTCTTTGCATAGCTGTCTTTTAAAAGTACATGGGCATTTGGCCTTCAGATTTCATGAACTTAATCCCTAGTTTTCAAAACAGAGCTAGAAAATGGTTAGGCAGTGGTGTTAACACTGGGAACTTGAATCATAAATATTCAAGACTTTTCAGTGTCTTACGCTAAAGACAGTTGCTCCACAAATAGTATCTGACTCATTATGGTAGTTATCCAAAACCTCATGGAACTGAGGAAGAACATTGGAAAAGAAATTCAGTAACTCTTCTGAAGTTACGAGACTGGTAAGAACTGAAAAAGGGAGGCAATTCTATTCCAACTGATAGTTTCAGTGGTTTTAAAAAAAACAAAAACTGAACAGAAATCAATCAGTGTGTGGTCTATGTGGTATTATCTGCTGTAGCATGTAGTCATAAGTTGATTGTGAAGGGTGGAAATGTGGATGATAATGTAATTCTGTGATATATTGTAATGTTTTCAAAGTACAAGTCTGTGAATAAACTCGATATGGATGATGACTGCCTTGCACACCTACAGCCCTGCATGACTATTTGTTGTTCTGATGTGGATTGTTACATTGGTGTGCACAGAATTACAGTACCTACATATTTATTCATGCCTTTTGCATGTAGAATCAGAACCCAAAATATGCAATATGAAGTCTTTAGATTATGTGCAGCTAGTTTACTAACCATTGTATCCTGATGTATGATAGAGATTAAGGGGTCTACTTTCTGAAGAAGGCGCAATTCAGACAGGGCTAACACAGGTGAACACAAGCAGGTACTTTTGAGGTATGCTAAGATGCTGTCAGATTTGTTTCTTTCTTCTCCAAGAATAAAATATCTTTTTCATGCTATGTTCATGATTTGGATTTGTGCTCAGTAGTTGCAGTAGCTCATCCAGTAACTATGCAAGTTTCACACACACTACTTTTTGGATGGTATTAATAGGATTGATTTTAACTGAGAAAATATTAAATTGTTTAATCATAAGTGCCACTCTCTACGTCACCATAGTTGTAATCAGTAAACTAACTCTAACTCTTTCAGCTTAAAAGAGAATAAGCATCTATTGTCATTATTCTTCATGGGAAGGCCTGTCTATGGAAATTTTATTTTTTTCATCATAAAAGTGTGGTGTGTGACACCACAGGCACTCTTTCCAAGCATTCAACAAGTTCCTTTTTTGTTGTTGTTGTTGACTGAAGAAGGAGAAAGGGCTGTTGTCAGGTTTTGTCTAGATGGGACACGATATTTGCTGACAGAAGAAATATTGCCATCATCTCCTTAAACATTAGCTAAATGGATGGAAGGAGTATTACTATACCCATTTGGGGGAAGTACAAGGTGTATTTTTTGGTTACAATTTTGACTGAGAGTGTGAAATTAAGGAAGTATTGACTTTTATAAAATAGTTCCTAAAACTGAAGTTTCCAGTTCGTTTCTGAATCAAGAGCATATAAACTGTTTTCTAAACACTTGAAACTCTTAAAAATACTACTGTGTTTTGTGCAAATAACAATTTAATGTATTTTACCCTGGAGATTCCCAGTAATTACTATTCTTATAACTTAATGCAAGCATTCAAGATAGCTACCCCAGTGATTTCTGTACTCAGAATTTCTATTACAGAGACTGGTTCAGTGTGTTCCTGTTATCAAAAACTGAGATCCATGAGACCTCTTGTTGAAAAAAAGAAAAGACATTAAATGTGCTTCTTTATAGAGAAGATGGTGGAAGAAGGAGATCCTTTCAAACATCTAAGCAAGCTTATTCAGACTAGTTGAAGGCTATCTTTCTGTAAAATCAAACAAGATATCCATAAGGTTAATCCTTATGGACATTCCCATTATATCTCATTTGGTGTCTGGTTGTTTTTGTAAATTAAAACATTTAGCGACTAGATACCTAATTGAGCACTCTGAGTTTACTTTGAATTTTGTTCTACAGACCCCTTCAAGGGTGTAAGTTGAAGGTGTGCTGATGATGATATCTTTGACACTAAGGTTCTTTTCTTTTCTAATGCCAAGGTAAGTACTACTTGTATAATCCTTGCCTAATTTATTTTAGAATCGATAGAAATTGGTGTTTTATCCCAGATTTAAGATCCCATGCCCAGAGTCATTAAAGAGTTTTTTTTGATTTATTTAAATGTTTTATCATAATGTAGTCTTTAGGGAAGAATGACACTCTTTCACTGAAAGAGAAAAAATCACTCAAAGGATTGAGTTTCTTTTTCTTAATGTGTAATACAGCCCATTTTAGTGCTGCAGGGCAATATTTTTTTTCTTTCCAGATTATGAAGGGTGTTTCAGCTGAATATGCTCATACCTTTAAAAATCATTTGGTGTGAGAACTTTTAACGTTCGAGGGTGGGTTTTTTTTATTATTATTATTTTTTTTCTTCTATAATACATTATACCCTGCCTTTGAGCCTTCAATTTAAGTCTTCTGTCATATACTGCCAAAAAGTTTGTTCAGAGCTCTGTCTGTGTTGAAACATGTATGCCTGTCCCAGTGTCATAACTAATTATATACCTTGTATGCTTACTTCTAGTAATTGGAAAGTAGACCTACCGCAGGATACATTTTACTATTAGATTGTATCTTGGGGACATGCTACAGAAATCAAGTTTTCACCAAGCAGCAACTTGAATTTGTAAACAGATATTACTATTTTAAGTGCTTCATCTTATGATTGTTTCTTGACATCTATGTGTGTTTGTTTTAAAGTTGGAGAGAAGGGTATTTCTGAACTGTACCTCTGTATGCATAGTAATTATGTACTTAACCTATTTCTCTTCAACCACAGTATTCCGAAGTATCTGTTGTCTCTGGTTGAAATGGAGGACTCTTCTTTCCATAACGTCTCTCTGCAAATTTTTTTTTGGAGGTTCAGCTCTTACCAGAAGATGTGTATCTGCACAGTGCCTGGCTAAGTTCTGCTTGGCTGCAGTGCTGTTTTCAGTTCCTAACTTAAGAGAGAGAGAGGCAGGGGGGAGAAAGAGGGAGAGACTGGCATTTTGATCAGGAAAAAGCATGAAAGAGATCTAGGGAAAACTAACACTCATTTCATCTTTTTCCTTGCAGCGTCATTTGCTTGTGCTTTGTGTTTGTGTATATATACATAAACACATATGTGTATCTGTATCTATAAATTTTTGTAGGTACATGCAGAAAGGCAGAAGGAACCTTGCGGTTATGTCTAAAGTTTTACTCTGCATGCTCACAGTTAGACTAGCAAACAATGACTTATATGCATCAGCATGTATAAAATATGTGCTCCTTGTCTATGCCTGCTAAATGAAGACTTTTCCAGTCTTAAAGGCTGAGAGCTTCACATCTTGTTGCAATTAACGTCTTACAACTGAGCATTTAATGCAAGTGATAGATTACATTATTGTCAGGATATGTTCTGATTTTGTGATTTTATGTGTGGGTTGTTGTTTTTTTTTAATCACATTTTGTGGAAGTTGCATAGGTAACTGCTGTTGTACATTTAAAACTCTTACTGCCACAGAGTATGTTATCTGTTTTACTAAAACTGCAACACTAGTAGTTGGATTTCTTCTGAAGATTTGTTTAGTTTCTTTTAAATAAAACAGGAAAATACTGTATATATAAATGATAATGACAGTTTTGTAGGAAAGCTTTTGTTTGTTTATTTTTTTGATAAAGAAATAAGTTGTTCATCATTGAACATCACTTGTTCATCATTATGGGAAATTTCAGGTACATTTCCAAAGAAAGGTTTCTTAGACAACTTACTAGTTACTTAAGTTTCTTTTAGTTTCTGTTCAGAAAGCAGCATGATTTTCTCAAACTTTTATTACTGTGTATGGTGTGGATTGCTCTGTGGATTAAATCACTTACTTTGAAAGTTTTTGACAACAGATTGTATATTTTAAGCAGTTCATGTGTCTTGTCAGGCAAATTTATCTTCCACTTTCCACAATAGGCATTTTTAGAAGGTTCAGTGGAGGAGAAGACTGGGTCAGTTTGACCAGGGAAAGTATAATGCTGTCCCACATTCCAGTTTTATACAGTTTCAGAACCAGTTTAAATATTTCTTGCTAGGAAGGATATGAGTGTACAGCATATAATATCTTTATGTGATTTTTAAACTACAGAATTTTATTTTTGTTTTCAAAAAGTTGAAGAATTTCAGTATCCTAATTTCTTCAAAAGGTCAAAGTATTATATATCTCAGTACAGAAGAGCACATTTTATATACAGTTTTTTTTTTTAAAATACCTATTGTGTTTGAACTTCAGCTATTTTATTCTCTCTCATCTGTTTTAACAACTCTCCACTCACCCATGGGTTCAAAACACTTAACAGGAAGCTAAGCCAGCTCTTTCAGTGATCTGAAAATTGGAAATAGAATTGTCTGAGAAACACGGACATCTTACTCAGCCACTAGGGAGGAAAAGAAGTTGGGTATTTTCCTATACTGCAGTCTGGGGAATTTGTCTTCTGTATATATCATTCATTCTTCTCCCAGCTGGTATCTCGTTTTTTTTTCTTCTTTTTTTTTTTCTTTTCTTTTGTTTTTTTTTTCTTTTTTTTTCTGTGAGGGAATAAGAGTTTTATCCATATCCTTCAGCCACATTTGAGGCTTCTTTCAGGGAGTTGAGAGTTTTACAGTTTCCAGTTTCTCCCCAGGCTTCTGATTTTTAAGTCCATATATACTATAAAACCTTACCTCAGGGTTTCCAGAGCAATAGCAGAGAGAAACTGGCTTGAGAGTTTTCAGTTCTAGTTACAAGAGTGTTAGTTACCAGTGAAATCAAAACTACAAACAGTGGAAGTGGGCCATACAGCTATTAGTCCATAGGGTCAAATAACTTCAGCATCAGTTCTACTAATTGTGTGTTTAGAGAGGTCTGCCATGCCACAAGGACCAAAATCTGAACTGTAAGCTCCAAATTACTTCAAAGTTAGAAATTCTTGTCTGGAAAAAAGATTCCTACTTTCCCTCAAATGTGAGGTTTTCAAATTTTGTCAATTAGCATATATCAAATTTTCCATATAGAGGATTAGAATATAAGTTCATCAGTACAGTGAAGATAAATGAGACAGTTAATAGTAGTATTGATAAGCTATAGGTCATTTGACAACAAAAAGAAGCACTGAAGCAGTAAGCTAATTTTTTGGTGATAAGGACAAAAATTATTAAAATATCTAAAATAAGCAGTGAAATGCTGCCTGGAAGAAAAAAGGTCTTTTTTTCCTTGTAGTGAGAATTGTGGCAGTAGAAGAAATGTTTGGCCTGATGTTTTTTTTTTCTTTTTTTTTTTTTCCGTAAGGTAGCTAAACGTATAGCAGATTTATGTGGTCATTGTTCACATGGTAGACCTTGTAACTGTTACGTTACTCAGATACTTAGAATATAAAACCAAGGAGTCAATAATATCCATTATTGTGAGAAAACAATACAAAGTTTTTCCTTATTTCTTGATTCTTTTGGGTATTCCCATACTAATCAGTACAGTGATAAGCAGTACAATAATTGTCATTTAGTCTATGGTACTTTTTCCTAGAGAGAATAAAGCAAGATCTCTGAAAAAGTGAATTCAGTTTAATTTGCACAAACATGATATGATTTTGAAGTAACTGTGTTTAAACTTTGCAGGAAGGGACTCAGGTATGGGAAACGGGACTGAATTGTGGCCATATTCAGTATCTTGGTTCTGGATTATGAGTTTAGAAGGAGGTTTTGCAACACTGGTCTTTTAAGTATGGTACAAACAGCATAAGTACGTATTTGTTTTACCAGTGGTCATCCAGTCCTCTGCAGGTCTTTGTCATCCGCTGCATCATTATTAAGCTTCCACACAAATTTTGATACATGTGCCTAAAACTTCTTCAATGTCAGCATTCTTTTTGAAGGTGACTTGTTCTGCTTTATATTTTATTCCTCTTGGTGATTCTACTTTTAAGCAAGCTTACTACAATTTTTTGAATGCTTTACAACACTTACAAAAAAGAACATATTCAACAACCTGTTTGATGCTATCTTACTTACCGTTGTGTATAAAATATATAGAAACTAGAGTATATAATATCTGCATCTAACATACATGGCAGAGGGCACCTGTCTGGAAGAAAATCAAAGCACTTGTGTGTATGGCAGTGCTGTTGTCTTTTGCCTAGTGTGCAAGATATTATTCTGTTAGGCCTCTTGGGAAGACAGAGATCATTTTTAAGCTCAACAAAGTTGAATTACTTTTGTTGTGTAAAAATCCCTAAAAACAAAATCCCATCAAGTCAGACCCCCAGCATCTGGTTTTCATCTGCTCTGATTGTATCAAGAGGAAACAATCTCATATAGATGAAGAGTTGTATTCACCATGAATTAGATCCCTAGTGTGTTTGCAAGATTGAAAGAACCGATCTCCAGAAGTTGGGGAGCGCCTGTCTGGTACTGTGAATGTAACTTTTTTCTTGGTTCTTAGTGTCACGTTTACAATTCTTGTATTTTTCAAGAGTTTTCTTGAAGCTAAATAGGTTTGTTGTTTTTTTTTTGTTGTTGTTGTTGTTCAAAATCATTAGACACAAGGAAGTTATGCATTCATAAAAGTGCAGTTTGTCTTTTGATGCATTTCAGTACCATCAGTACCATATCAGTACTCTCTCAAGGGGAAAGTGTGGGTCTGATCCTCCCCATTACTTGTTCCCCTTTTCTCATTCCCACAAATGCCTGCCAGACCTGTGATAAAGTAACACAAATTCAGTTGTAACAGTCTCTGAAATGTGATTGGTGCTGTCTGGACTGGGAAGGAAGGATTCCAGAAACATGATAGATGGTAAGATGAAGCCCTTCCCCAGTGCGAAATGAAGTCCGTGCCTAATTTGGAGATAACAAAACATCTGGTTCCTTGACTGATCTGACTTACTCTGAAGATCTGCAGAGGACTACAATATGTCTTGTACATATTTAGTATTTTGGAGGGCTTGAACTCCAGCTGTGTTCCCTCTGATAAATGATGAGCTATAGAGAGAGAGATGAGCAAATTTCAGGTGTCTCTAAGCAAAAGGCAACAGAAACAAACCAAATTAGTGACAAGGAACATCTTCTAATGGATTTATTTTAAATAAAAAGTGCTTTCCTGAAAACTTGATATTTATATCGGTGGGAAATGAACTGTAGTAAATTCAACAGGTGCAGGCAGGGGCAAGTGTCCTCACTGGTTGAGTAAGAGAACAGTCTGAATTGGAGTGAAGTAAGAACAAAGCAATGTAGCTACTAAACACTCCAACACTCCTTAACACTGCCCTCAAATCAATGTCAGAGGCAATATTTTTGGCAGGTTGTCTGTCAGTGTATTAATAAGGGTGTAGATTTGTCTCCTCTGACTTCAATAGAGATTTTGTTTAAAATTTGTTTAGAGTTCTTGCCTGCCCATGGTACTTCACTGAGCCATTCCTTGTGTGAACTGCCTTCTTATAATTTTGATATACTTCTTTCATTTTATGATCTGTTTTCATTAATAGACGTGTCTGATATTGACATGTTGATTTTTTTATTTTTTATTTTTCTCAGAAGATGTCAGTCTTCTGTGAATACTACAAGTTGAATTTAATCCCAGGTGGAAAAAGTACAGCTTTTAGCACACTGCTTTACAAGATGTAACTAGGTTCCCATCTGTACTATCTGACTACTCTGTGAGTCTGCAGACTTTACCAGTTACAGCTCTGGTTTGTCTACATGAAAATATTTCCTTCTCCAGATGTAGTCTTAGTTAGAAGGATTTGCATTCTCTTGAGCCCCTTTACATGCTCAAATGCTTCTTCTGAACTCTTAATTAAAATAGGTGATTTAATTAAAGCATGGTTTCTCTTACTCCTCTGTCCTAACTAAACTTCCAATCAATCAGTCTTTTTGATTGTTCTGAATAGTAAATGTATGTATGCTAAAACCCATGAGAGAAAAAATAAGTAGGTTGACTGCAGAACATCTGAGCAAAGCAAATGAAATTCTTCCCAACATTCGGTATGTTAGAGGTACCTATAATTCAGTGAAAATGCCCAGAAAATGGATTTTGAATAAAAAGCCTTAGTTTCTTGAAGATGGCAGTTCAGGTTACAAAAATATGCTCAAATCTAGCATAAAATAACAGTTTGGGACTGGGTCTTTAAACTGCTCAGTAGTGTTTGTTCATATTAACTTTAGTTCATAACTCAGACTTTTCAGTTGCTTGTTACAAGTAGAAATGACTGTCAGCAACGCAGTGCTGGATACTGGGAAATGCACAGTCAGAACTATGCATCCTAGATAGGTTGCATATGAACTGTCTACGGAGGACTAAATGTCCTGATTGAAAAACAATACCTTGCACTTCCCTTGTCCACCATTCAGCTCAACATTTGTTGAGCTGGCAGTGGCTGAGAGCCAATCTGCCACCCATCAGGTCACACCTTTCCGGGCTCTTCTGTTCCTTGCAAGCACCACCAAGGATGGGGAATGAGGGCTGAGGTCAGTCCACACTAGCTGCCTCTTCCTCCTCAACGCTTTTTACCTACTCCAGTGTGAGTCTTTCCATGGGCTGCAGTCCTTCAGGAGTAATATCTCTCCATGGACACCACATACCTGACAGATCCTCCCATGGCTGCCATGTGGATGTCTGCTCTAGCGTGGCCCTCTCCAAGGGCTATGGGGGGCCAAGCTGCTTCACTGTAATGGCCTCTACTAGAGAGCCTTCTCCTGCTCCTTCTCTGACCTATTTCTCACCTTTTTTTTTTTCCACTCTTCACCACCCATGCTGTGTTTTCTCAATCCCATTTCTGCCAAGGCACCCACCTGTGGCTGCAGGGGCCCGCCATGCCCCACGGTGGGACTGCTTGCTGGAAGCAGCTGTGTCTCACATGGGGCCTGCCCCAGTCTTGTCTCCTGCAGCCCCTGCCTGTACCTGGACAGGGACATGGAATGCAGCTTTAAATTAACACTGTTATTATTACTGTTGCCTTCTGTTCGTTTGAGAGTTTATTAACTGATAGTACTTTGTGGTGGTAGCGTACTCTAGTTGTTTGATGTGTTTTTATTTGATTCTTTCCTTAACTTCAGTGATTTATAGATAGGCTGCCTGCACCAGTTAACATGTAGGGAATCTTAATGTATTCCACAGAAAAAGTGCTTGCTTGCTTGTGTTCCTGTAACTGTGTCTCGAGCCTGGGCTGGGCTAGTAAGCCACTGGAGTAGGCACCACAGGTGTAAGCAGGGTCCAGTGCCTGGACAATGACACAGGCTATATGCAGCTGATCTATTTTGGTATTGCCAAGAGTATTTTAACTGTTGTCCTGATTGCCGGTCCAAAGTGAAGAAAAATTCCATGCTTCGAATACGTTATTCCTGTCTCAGTGAAAAAGAAAGGGGTTCATTCTAGTCTTATAGACTATAAGAGTCTGACCTCTTAGTGCTGCATGATATCTAGGGCCTTGAGATCTTGTTGTTGTGATTGTAATTTAACATTAAACATGCTAGGAATAAAAAAAATCGTAAGACAGCATTTTTTCTTTTGTTCTTTTTAAGTATTTTTTCTCATTCATTAACTGTTAGAAGTCTGTGATCATTTACATTGCTTGGCTTGCTGTTTGGCAGCATTGTATTTTGCTGTATTTTCTTGGAAGGCAAAGAGTTTCCTATGAAAGGCGAATTTTTGGCTTTCTACAGTCTTTTCCCAATGAGGTCCCATTGCGTGGAAGATTATGTGAAGAGATCAGCAGTGATGCAACTTTGTCTTCTTGCCATGTATCTCTCCAGATGATTAGTTCTCTGGTTGTCTGGATAATATTTTTAACTATATCTAAATATGGAAACAGGGAACCCTGCTGAAGATTTGTTAATTTGCTGCTTATTACGGCTAGTCCACCATGACTTTCAGTGTTGTCAACTAATAATATTACTTTTCCCACACCTGCTGATACCTTACTCCAAAAGAGGTAATTACAAAATCTTTAAAACCTCTTCAAGTCAGCCATCTTTAGAAGGGCCACCATGCAACGTTCCCTTCCAGTTAATTAAAATGTCAATGTGTTTTGAAGCCAGCTTCATTTCTAGACAAACAAGAGCTGTGAATTGTTTGCATTTAGGCACTTTGTAAGTGCAGTTCTCTCTAATTAACTGAATTCTTCTGTTTCCTCTAATTTTGGAATATGGTACAAGAAATTTCTGGTATGTGTTTTTTGGAGGAACAGGTTGACACTGCTTATTTTTTTCTCCAGGTTTATATTGTTTGAGTGATTGTGAACCCAGATAAATAAAGTATTAAGGGATCTGGCAGCATGTACCGTTTTTATAAATTCATAATTGGGGAATAATTATAAAAATTAATGACTTTTGATATGCAAATATTTATTTTAAACCCATTTAGCAAAAAAATAGATAAATAACTTCTTAAAAGAGCACATGAATCTGTTTTATGACCGTATTTTAGAGTTCTTCCGTACAACTTCTAACGTTAAACTTTTTTCAAGGTTTTATTTCTCTCTTTTTATTATGGAATGTATGGAGGAATTCCTATGACATGTTAAATTTCACTTGAGTTTAGCAGAAATTGGCCCCAGATGTAAGTTTTCTTTATCCAGCCCCAGAGTGCCTGAACATAGAGTACTTCTTCCAAGGGCAGAAGTTGTGTGTGTTCCTGTCTGAAGTCTTGGGCTGAGCCAATCTCGGCTGCGCAGAATAAATTCAAGACCGTTTTTCTTGATATTTTGCCTATGGATTTACTTCTGCCTTTATGAAATAATGGCAGTATGCTTGCTTAGTGCTATGGTGTTGTGCTGTGGTCTCCTTACGCCACAGTGTCATCTGTTCAGGCAGACCATTTTACAGTCCGTGGTATCTTCATAAGGGCCTCATCCAGGTGCATGTTTGTGATTACTGATTTTTTATAGCTTTTTAGATTGGGATCATAAAGCCCGAAGAATAAAACTGCCCTTTAGATATATATTTTTAACTGTTGAACAGCTGCATCATAATTTTAAAAATTGATAGGAAAGGAACGATAGCCATAACACAGATTATTTCCTTAAATTCCCTTTTCCTTGGAAATACAGGTACATACTGTTGATAACTATAAATAGATATTCTTTATTGCTTACTAAAAGTCATGTTGAAAAAGGTAGATATGTCGGTTGCA
>VXAB01003491.1:69091-87020 GCA_013399175.1 Odontophorus gujanensis
TTGTGGGGGGGGGGGGGGCAACTTAAGCCCAATTTTTGAAAATGTTAAGTTATCTTCAGGCCTGCCCTTTTCAGCAGCTCAATAAATACATTGCTTTATAGTATCAGGAAGGCGACAGGCCAAGTTATTTCTGTGAGAAGGGACTGAGAATGTAGAACCAGAATGCCTTAAAAAAATAAAAAACACTATTGACACACAAGCATTAGGAAGCAAGCATCATGAAACCCCTCTTCCTTTCCCCCTCCCCCTGGAAGTTCATATTTCAGTTTGCTCCCAAAAGCTCACAAGCCTGTGCCAGACAGAAATTTGCAGAGGCTGCAGCAGTCCCACAGAGGCCACTCAGAGGAGGGACAGAAAGGGAACAATCGAGCCCAGTCCTCGCCCCTCTCAGCCTGCCAGGCTGCACAGGTCCACAGGGTGACTCTTGCCTGGCCCTTGACTCCATTTCCCTGCCTCCTTTCCTTTCCCTCCCCTCAATCCCAACTCTCTGGAGTCAACCGTGAGGCCATCCAGTCATACGTTGTCCATCAGATGTGTTTACTTTTTCCGTGACAGCCGACACATCTGGAGCACATATTCAGGTTATTCCAGTGCCACTAGACACATTCCACAAGATCATTTCAGCGGTTGTTATGGCGATCTTCTTCCCTCCAGTGATTTTCAAGTTGCATGACAGAAATAGCTAGAGCTAACCGGGGGGACAAAAGTCAACGGGATCAGGAGGGGCTTCTTTCACAGAATGAACTAATTAGTGACCCTGCTTTCTTCACAGGGCAATGAGCATATGGTTTAATAAAGTGAGTCTGTGACACTTTTTTTTTTTTTTTCCTTGTCTGTAGGCAGAGCTGTCACTGGCTGAAAACTTTCCTGTTTTTACTGGTGGGACCGTAGTCTGCTGTCTTTCAACAGAGTTTACTTCACAAGTAGAAAATGTTTGCTCCTGAGAGTTTAACTTCAGAACTTTTCCTTGGCTACAGACGGCTTAAGTGTAGCAGGTCCTTTAGCTTAAAGAGACAGTACTCATTTCACACAAGTCCGGCCAGTGGACATGTGGAGATTTATACTAAGTTAGGAATTTCAATTTTCTGTTTTGTGCCTGTCTGTAAGTCTGTTTCAGAATGTTTGTGTGGACTTAGGAACAGGAATGCACTTACTGGTAAAGTCAAAGAGTTGAGGAATTTCTTGTCAGATGTAGCTGGTGTAGTACATGAACTATTAAGGGTCATCCCTGTTCTTAACGCCTCTTTTTTATGTTAGTTGGGAGCTCTGCAAAGGCTTGGATTTCAGCTTTCTTAGAAGGATTTCTACATTTTTTGTACTTGTTACAGTTTTCTGTTTTGTTTACATTAGCAGTTTTACTGTGGATTAAAGCGGAGCACTGGATGCTATTTTTAAATGATATTTTGTTAATAGAGAATTCCAAGTTTACTTTGATCTCATTTTTCTGATGTGATACAAACTGCATGTTTTGTGTATTTACAGTATATCGTTGCCATAGCTCAATTCTATTATGTTAAAATTTGTGCCAGATTTCACACTCCATTTGTAGGCGCTACAAAACTGACTGGAGTATGTGTATGACTGTAAATTATCTTAGATAATGGTTGGAGTTATAAATATATACACATTGCTATGCATTTAGGAAGCCATCCTTAAAAATACTATTGTTAAACCTTTGCAACAGTAGCGGTATTAACAAACAGTTGTGACTGTGAAAGCAAGGACATTCTCATCATAAAGCACCAATTATCCATCCTCAGCATGTCGGGAGTTTAGTGTACTTCTAAATTTTGTATTGGTGTAAGGTTAATATTTGAGTTCAGAGTGGAACTACATGCAAAAATGAGTGTGTGTGTGTTTGTAATTGTATGCACTATTTTGAAATCCCATGGTGCAATATTCAAAGTGAAATGTAGAGAGATAGAGGTTTTTCTTTAATTATCTGGAGGCTGTCTGATTGTTTTTTTAAACTAGGGAAATAAGACAGTGACATGAAGAAGAAAAGGGAAGAAAATAGAGCAGAACCTCAGTTATAAAGCAAATGGTTTTCTGCTTTCTTCATTAGTCCTGGAGATGTTTTTTTACCATCTTATACATTCCATTTGCATGGTTACTGTTGAGACTGGTCACCAAGACTGCTTGAAATACCTGCCCTCAGGAGGGCTCTAAGGGACACAGAAAGGTCACATAATTAGACCTGATTTTAATTCATAGAGACCTGTTTGTCACTGTCTCTTTATGTTTCTGCTAGTTACGTGTTATTAACTGAAGTGAATTTTAGGACCTAAATTAGATACTTAAGTATGTAATATGCAGAGGCTGAACACAAGTTAGAATGCTGAGGATAGTTATACAATTATGTTTCCCTCACCAGATGTAACTTTGCAGTAATTAAATCTAATGAAATTTAAGTATTGTTGTCAGTGTTTTGGTAGCTATTTCCAAGTCCTATTGGTAATATCACTTAAATCATGGTAATTAATGCCAGTTATCTGGGAAATTTAATAAACAGAAATAAGGTGCTATACTAACCCTTATTAAAAAAAAAACGACGACAAAAAAAAAAAAAAAACAAAAAAAACCACAAAAAAAACCCCCAAACAACTAGATCAAACAATTAGTCTACCATGAAGGCTTTTCTATTTTCATTCCTGTCAGGACTATTTTGTTATAATTATGTCATCACTGGAAGTTTTTTTTTCCTTTCCTCCGAGCAATATAATCTTCCTCCAAACATTTGGAGTTCAGCTTTCCATCTGCATTTCACTGCTTTCTTTGGAGCATGCTTTTAATGTTGGGTTGTTCAGCTGTGGACTTCTATGGAAGCTGGTGAGAAGAGGATGCTTATTTAGAAATAATCCTCCCACTCCTTGGGATATTTAGAAAAATTGATTTTGTTGCAATTTGCCCATGTGTAAATTTGAGTATCCCTCTGCAGTCTGTTAAATGGGAGAAACTTCATGGAAGTCCACCTTTATAGCATGGCATGGAAGATTTGTGTTATAAGGATGGAGCTTCAGAGTGCTTTTGAACTAGAACAGATTATCATCAGCAGCACTGAACCCAAGTCTTGGATTTCATTCCCATGTCAAGCAGCAGTTTTATTAAGACAACAGAAAGCAGCAAGCAGCTTAATAACATCAAGCAGATACTGTAATTGTGTTGTACAGATGGCTTGCATGTAATATCTAAATAAATAGGAGGTTGAGAATGGTAGTGATAAAGCCAGCTACGATGGTTTTCCCAGTTGTGAAATGTTTGTGTAAAGAATGACCTTTTTTGTTTTTGTTCTACGCTGACAGCTGAAGATGCTTTTAAAACCTTCTAGTCACTTAGAGTGAAGCTATACAACTCTAGTTTGGTAGCTTTAAGAGGCAGATCATATCCATCACTGAAACAGCAAGTCTCAGGGTTATGAGAGAAGATTGGGGATAGGAGATGAGAGCTGCTCAGTCCAGTTTACATTTGTCACTAGTGACTAGCTTTTAAAAAATGTATTAGCTGTGCATGGTGGTAAGTAAATTCCAGCTGCAGGGGATTACTGCTCTGAGTGGGTCGGGGAGCTTGGAATGCATTCAGTTCCATCAGGGGATTTGTGTCCCTCGTCATTAGCTTTAACGTTACTAAAGCACTAAAGATTTAGAACAGACCAGTGTCACCTGCTCAGAACTTCGGAAAACTCACCAAAACCCTTATAAACAAGGCAAAATATTAAGTAATATACAAAAAATCCCCATCAGAGTTCATAATAAAATAAAAAATAAAAAATAAAAATCCCAAAGACAGCTCTCACCCTCTGGGGAAGAGAGTGTACAGCATGACATTGTGGAGATGGACAGTATCTCTTATAAATCTTCTAATACGAAGTAAAAGATTATGAAAGTGGCAAATAAGAAAGCAAAGAAAATATTGGGATTTTGGCTAAACATAGGGTTTCAGTAGATTAATTATCTCCCTTCTTATTTAATATGTCATAATACTAATTTACACCACAAACACCTCCACGAATACCTTCCTGTTAATGAACATTTTTGTGGAGAGTTTCAAAGTCAAGATATGCTGCAGTTTTAAGGAAATATTTCCGAGGGCTTTAGTCTCACAGGTTAGGAGTGAAGAGTTTTACTGTGTTTTTTCAGGATACATTTTTTTCCCCTCAAGAATAAGGCAAGTGAGCACCACAGAGCTTTACTTTTTTCAGGGATTTTGAAATTCAGCTTACATGCCAGCAAGCAGTTTAGTGGCAGGAAGTCTTTCCTAGTAGTGCAGCCATGAACTGGTAAATTAGAAGCATCTGTAAAAATTTAGAGGGAGTATCAGCTTTCTCAAAGCTCCAGCCCAAGACTAATGAGGTGCAAATGATAGCGCTGCATAACCCTTCTCCACCCCAATTGTGGAATGAGATATTGCGACAGAAAGAAGTAAAGAAATGAGACAAAGATTTCAAAACTTACAGTGCCCTGAAACAAATACAGGGTTTTCAGTAGACTTTCAAACGATTGAGGTGGGCCAACCTGCATATTTTGCTAGCAAGAAATTCATACCTCCTTCCTCAACCGCAGACATATTTCCATGGCACCAAGTACTGACAGATGGAGGTTGTGGAGCACTAATTAATTTTTTCTTTTTTTTTTTCTCTGCATGTGTGTGAAATTTTACCTGTTGATATGATTGTTATTACTTACAGTTGTCCTGCTAAGAAATAGACTTACGCTGATTTGCATCTCTGATACAGACCCTCTCATGTGCTCCCAATGCAGAAAGGGAGGAAGGGGGTAGAAGTGTAATTTGTTTGAAGGAACACATCTGGGGTGTGATCTGCTGTGTCTTAACACCAGATGGCAGGTTTAGGCTGACAACTAAAACCCCAGTGTAGCCTGGTCAAATGGCATCTTAATCTCTTACTTTCTCTGACCATACAGAAGAGGAACTACTCTAAAATCATAGCAATTATTTGTACTCAGAAGAAGTCCTTCTCCATTTAATACTCTTTTGGAGTTTATTAATTTTCGGTGCTTCTCACTTCTTCATTGTTTATAGGAAAGATTGCTTCTCCTTGGCAACACCTAAAACGTTATTGTGCAGCTCATACCTTCTTCCAAGTATGCGTTGTGGGGGCAGAGGTGTGGTGCCTTTAAGTGGCTGATTCTTGTCATAACAGGTATGGCATTAGCCCTGCTAGGGTAGTGACTAGAAGTGACAGCATTGCGTTTGAGGTGCCTGGAGGGCACTCAGTCATCACTCCTACACAGCAGTGTGCGTTTGAAAGCTCTGTAAACAGTTGCTTGCCAGTGTGGAGTGTGCTCAGTAAAAGCTAAGAAGACAGAGGTTTGATTCTTGTATTCTTTTATTCACCGGATTCCCAGAAGAAACTCCTAGAAAATCAAGAGCAGATCTGAGCTGTACACTGTTTGTTCTCTTTTCTTCTATATGTGTATGTGCACATAAGATTTTCCCACCCCTTCCCCCCCCACTCTCCTTTTATTTGGGCACTTAAGTGCACATCTTTCAACTTCAGGCCACCCAGGTTCTACAGTTTTCATCCATCTTTTCTCCCTTCTCCTTAGCTCTTGCATATTCCCAAAATCTATTTTCACCAACCTTGTAAAACAGAGTGCTTCTGTGATTCTTTGAGTTGGGCTTTGTGTTCCTTTATCAAGCAACAAAACATGCAGAACTAAAAGCAGAAATGTGACTATTAAGGTGTTACAGAATCAGAGTTCTTGCTGAATAAGCTTAATGATGAACAGTATAGGCTTACAAAATGTTTTCCTTGAAAACGAGTACATTTAGTTCTTATTCCTCTTAGTTGAGTAAAAGCATAATAGTAGAGATTAGTATAAAAATACCGTGAAATACCATATTTTATGTGGAATCTACGTGTCACAGTATTGCATTTTTTATCATGATATTTTTATTACATATTTTTTAACCTCTATTTTTGTAATGTGTCTTAGTAACATCAATCAGCCTCTAAACTAGCCTTGGGCACTTTCCTTGTAAAGTTCTTAATGGATTGCTTTTTTAAGGATTTGAAGTTAAGTAATTTTAGAAGGCCACTACTGCATATATGGGTTATAGGTATGCTGCTACAAGTTTGCCAATATTTTGATATTATATTTACATTAACATGTTGTTAATGATTTATTTCCAGATGTAGTAATGCAGAACTGAGGAAAGCAGAATGAAAATACCTGTCCTCTAATACTAAACAAAAATCTCCAGTTTTTAAGTTTTGAAAATTGTTTTTGAAAGCACTAATTAAGCTGTAAGGTTGGTGGGAGGCAGTCAGACTGGACTGATTGTGAGAAATTTGCATTTGTGAAAAACATGTGTCTCTCTCACTATGAGCTCCAAGTGAAGTGCCTCAGCACAGATTCCTGAGCTGACTTTGGCAATGTTAAACACACTTTTTGGTAGAAGAAAAATGTTTAATGTTGACTTAAGTGTTGGAAACAGTGGACATGTTCTTCACTAGTAAGCATAATTTTTTTTATATTTCCTCCATTTTTTTCTCTGCTGGAAATGCTATTTGATGTAAGGGGTAGAGACCTCTGTTATTTATGTTTATATATGCCAATAGGAGCCTTCATTGTTATCAGAAAGTCTCCTGTGCATTTCCATGATGAGAGATTCATGAATTGAGTCTGAGTGATTCTGATGTTCTAAGGATTCTTGATGAGTCTCTTCAGGGTTTTGGAAGGCATATAGCTGGCATGGAAACACCTTATTAACTGTGATGTAGTTTTTCAGTACATTAAAACAAACAAACAAACTTGATGGCTGAAATGTGGGAAGTTTTAAGACATGATGATCTCTGCAAAACAAATTACTTGTGCATGTAAAACTGCGTTCCGACTGGATTCAGTAGAAAAGAATACTATCAGTAGTAAAGAAATCTCATTTCATGAACAGAATAGATTAAGAGATGGATGGCTAAGGGATCACTAGCATGAATGAAGTGGTCTTTTAAGCCAAAAGGGCTAAGTGTTTTTTTAGAATGAATTAATTTTAATACTTTGGGCCTAGTTCGCAGAATCACTGTGTATTAAACTGGCTCAGTGTGCTGTTCAGATTAAATAACAGCTGGAAAATTCAGATTTAAATCTGAGCTCTGGCTTTGAAACTGCAGATCTGGTTGGTCCTATTCAGACCTCTTTCAGTGGTTAGTAGGGAGTGACTAACTACGAGTTGCTTTTTTGATAAATGTGCGTACTTCAGGGAGAAAATTATTGAGAACACTCTTACCTGAGGAAAAATTCCTCAGTAATTTATCAGAAAATCTGGTCGTGCCCATCTTTAAATGTGCCAGAATACCCTTCTGTCCAGGGATGCTGCTGAGAATCTTGCTTATAAGGGTAGTTCAAGATTGGGAATTAAGCTTGACTAAGTTAAAAAGATTATATAAACGGACTCTGGTGAAAAAAAGCAAGGGCAAATCATGCAGAATACTGCAGAATGTCAGGGAGTCAGAGTGGTAGGGAAATGTTTTTGTCCTAGGGAAGTTTTAATGGCTCCTTGGAATGAAGTACATCCTACCTAGGTAGTGTCATATCACAAGAAACTTCAGGTTACACAAAACCCACAAAACAACAGTGAGATAGCTTGAGGATTTTAAGAACTGCTTAGAAAACTGTGTTTCCCCTTCTCCGGAGAATTTATTTTCCTTTCAGTAAATGCTCACCAAAACAATACTCAGTCAATTTTCTCAGATGACATCCAGTTGCAGTTGAATTTTTTAAGATATTTTAGGCACATTTATATTATCTGTATTTATTTCCTTCAGCTTTCATACCCTCTTACAATACTTTCAGGACTTCACTTTTGATTCCTTCCTTCAAGACAGGCGGACAGGAAGACCTGTGGTTTATTCTGGAAATAAAACCAATGCTACTGCATGAATTGTATAATGTATGTAAGGAGGTGCTAGTGTGCATTTCAAAAACTTGTGTATACTTTCTTTGAAAGCTAGTCATGTCTCTGTGCATATGTTTATGCTCTGCAGAGCTCAGAGTCCACTCACAGCTTCTGCCTTTATATCTTCATGCAGATTAGGTAATGTAAAACACAAGAACTTTATTCTTAGATAATCTAGAAAAGGGTTAATCAAATCGACAACTGCTAAAAGGAATCCTTAACTGTAGTGCCTAGCTATTGTTCAGGCATACGGTACAAATGTGTTCTGCCTAACTTAGCCGGAACAATATCTCTAGCTAGTGATTAGGCTCAACTCCAACCTTCACCTCAGGCAAAATTTATGCAGTTATATTACTGTTTGTCAGGTAATTAAAGGAAAAAGAAGTATCAACCTCAAGTAAATTTAAACAAAAAACAAAAAAGATGTGTAAATAAGTAGGTATATGTTCTAGTTGAGCAAGGAAAAAGTTGTCGAAGGCTTAAGTAGCTGGCAAACATTTGGGGCCAGATTTGCATATGAATTCATGGATGCAAAGCCATATTCTTCCTTCAGACATCTGTGTAGTTTAAAGATGTGGTGAATCTCCTGTTACTTACAAGTTATGGTGCCTTGAAGGGAAACGGGATCACTGGAGCACGAAGCAGATGCAGGAAGACCTGGGATGTGAATCAGGACCTGTCATATGTCAAACTCTGCTGCTCACTGAAAGCTGCCTTGTGCGGGCTCTAGGTGGCTGAGCATCAGCTCTCTTTCTGTCCTGATCCCTTCTGTGGGGGAAGGACTTGTTCCACCGCATCTGCCTGCCTGGGATTCCCTCCTTTGGAGCTAGGGGGTGTGCAGCAGGTTCACAATCCCGAATATGCCTTGAACTCTCTTGTTTAAGGCCAGATTAACTCACTGTTTGTTACACTGCGAATCTCAGTTATCCAAGTCAGGATTAAAAATACTGGAAATATGTTATGATTGCATTCTATCATATCATTTCTGCAACAAACATTGTTGGATGATTAGCTATTCAGGTGACTCCAAATGCATCCTGATGAGAATCAGAATATGAACAATGGCTACCAGTTGCCTGTATGCATGATGCTATGTAGGGAACTTGGATATAGTTTGGTGTTTAGATTCACAATTATAGGTAGAAACATGTATTATAAATAGTTTTTTAACAGTGTTAGAGGAGAAAAAAGAAAGAATGATTGCCTGTATTTAAATTTACTTTTCTGTCTACTGGTCAGTGGTTACGTTCATTTTATTGACTCCAGTTTAGCTACATTAGCTACAGGTTTTACATTGTACTTAGAAGATGGTTTGCAAGAATTTTGAAGCTACATTTAATCGATTTGATCGATGATCTCTTGAGGTCCCTTCCAACCCCTACGATTCTATGATTCTATGATCTGTTTTCTTGTTTGTTTGTTTTTCCTTTTTTTAAAAGCATTCTTAGTGTCATAATTTCTCATCAATGATAAATCTTCATCAGTAGAAATTTCTTGAAGCTTTGAGCTACTTTGTACCCCAGACATATTTTTAACACATTGATGCAAAATATGCAGACATTACCTGCAGCATTCCTTTTTTTTTTTTTCCCTTTTGAGTTCTAAGCTTATGATTTACCAGAACCGTACTTTTTTCTCCCCTTTATCTCTGCAATGGCAGCAGGATATAATGATGCCGTTCAGCCTATTCATTATTTGTGGTTTATATTCTGCCAGGTTCTCTCTTGTCTTACCTGAGACTTCTTAGCATCCTCTCATCTAAGTACTGGAAAATGTAGAACTGCTCAGCCACTTGGTAGAAGTTACCTAGATATACCAATAGAAATTATATAGATTAGATTAGATATATTAGATTAACACGTGTGTGCTCATGCATATTTCTCCGTAGGCTGTGGATCCTGTGTTAATATACTAATATCACCATCATGGATTTTAAGAGGTCTGCTTCTCTTTATTGTACTAATAAGATATTTATGGGTAGGGAGCCATGTATCACAGTGCACAGTTAACTGATCTTTTGCCTCTGGAGGGAAAACTTTAAAACCTCTGAAGTCAGACTGAAAACAGGCTTACATTTACGATCCAAGGCCTGCTTTGGATCCTAGACCTACAAAACAAGTTGGCTGTGCAGTTCTGGCAGTCTCTGTTCATGGAAAGTCTAAGAACATCCAATAACAAAACTAGAATTGATGAAGATATGGAGATGCTAACACAGCTGACTACCAAATACTTTTGATAAAATCGTTACTGTGATTCTGGCCCTTTCCATAACGTGACAATTCCTTGCAAAGTAGTGTGTACTTTAAAATCTTGCACAACCTCTGTTCTAGGCGGTGTTCAGAATTACCCAGCCCATCATGAACATGGTTGTACAAATGGTCAGTTTGGGAAATTTTGAAGCTGTTACTGACTCTTTCAAAGTTCTACCAATATGAAGCTTGCAGAAACAGATTATTGCATGATGCTCCTGAGCACAGAGGTATCCAGCTAGGAGATGTCTACTCTTGATTCTGTGAATGCTTAGGACTCTGCACTGTAAAGTGTGCCAGTTTGGACTGTTTAAAACTCATAGCTTTTAGAAGTATAAAATTCTATTACCTTCACTCACAGGCAAACTGTTTCAGAAGCGTTGGCTAAGTCAATGGAGGGCATTTGCTTCAAGCATCCAGTTCTTTATGGAGATGACAACATTCTAATTGCATTACTTCTGTCAACACTGAAGCCAAACTTTGGCAAACAAAAATAACCAAAACAACCAACTGACCAAAATCCAAGAGAATCGGAAACATACACAAAAATCTGCCTTTTGTGTACAGGTAAAGTGACGTGTCATTTTAGAATGGTTGCACAAATTGGCCATTGAGACCTCAGGCTTATTCTGCTGTGTGTTACTTAAATGTGTTCTTTATTGAGAAGTGTGCATATTTTAAAGATGTATACAGACTTGATACTGCAATGCATAGGTAATGGCCATCAACGTCCAAGCCGTATCTAATGATGCAATCTCTCATATTACACAATTAAATGATATTAGAAACAAAAGTTCATGTAAAGTTGTGATGCATATATGTAGTTTTCTTTTTGATATTTATATGAACAAACAGATGATCGGTCAGAATATAGAATACCCCAGTGTTATTCTCTGATTCATTGGTATTTGCATAGCTTATTTGTATGCCGTGACTGCATCTATAGAAGCTAGTTATGTCTCAGAGGTTTTTTTTTCTTTCTTTTCAATCCTTTGGGACTGAGATGAAGGTATTTTTGGTAGTAGTGTTCTCACAATTAATTCAATTTTGATGTAGATGTTGTCTTAGTTTTTCTTCTTCAAACCATCTGTATATTTTGTCTGAGGTGTTCCCTCTCCAGAATTATTACTGTGATAATTACTTCTCTTCCTCTCTCTGAAAGAGATCATCCGTCACTAGATTTACTTGTCCTGTTCCCTTTACAGGGAAATTAAACAACATGGCATGAAAGGATTATGCAATCCACCTCATCCAATAACTTCTGAGAAAAATAATCATCTGTCCATCTCACTTGGAAGATCTAGAGGGATGGTGGAGGCTTTGGCTTCAGGACCAGACAAGGCAAGAAGTAATTTCAATAAAAAGCAATTAATGCTACACAGAATATCCAGTGCCTGGTCCTGGAAATCTGGCGTCAGAAATCATTTTTGTAGGTAAAATTTTTTTAAGCTTAGTCAAAGATTCCTGACATACCTCACATTCTTCTATAGTCTGCCATTCATCTGTCAAAAAATACGAGTTTATCGTTCATATTGAAGCACATTTTGTCAGCTTCCTCTTGTTTCTCAAGCGTATTTTACACAGTATGATTCCCTCAGAAAGAGGCAGTGCAACCATTAGCACTGTTCAGCGGAATGAATTTTCATGAAAATGCTCAATTGAGCCTCCAAACAGACTTTTGCAAATGATACTGGAAAAAAAATCTTTAATGCCTTGGCTTATTTTCTCTTTTCTTTCTTGTCACCTCTTTGGGACTGTGCTGTCAGATATTCTTCTGACCTTCCCAGTCAAAAGTCTATAAGCATGTGATACTGAACCTCACCAGTTTTCAGCATTGTCTTACTCCAAACTCCCTTCATTTTCAGACACTTACCAAATGAATATGCTCAAATTAATTGTTAGGAGAAATATGTGACCAATGAAAATTATTTTATATTGGAGAAAAGTTGTTCTACAGTGGTTGTTTCTGAGAGAAAGGGAAAAATAAGGGAGATACATCTGTCCTCTGCTTAAGAAGACCAAACTTCAGAATTAAAGTTCAATTTGATGACAGTGTTGTTGCTCAAGCAAGGAAATGTGTGTGTTTTTCTTAATGTGCAGGTTTCTTATGTGCCCTTTCTCTGTGTTGAGTCTCTGCCACTTAGAATCACAGAATGATTAAGGTTGGAAATGCCACTAAGATTGTCGAGGCAACCGTTAACCCATGCCTGTGACCACTTTAGATCATGTTGCTTGGTGCCACATCTGCCATTTTTCTGAATGCTTCCTGGGATGGTGACTCTTCTTCCTGAGTAGTGTGTTTCAATACACCACCACTCTTTCAGACAAGAATTTTTCCTAATATCCAATGTGAACATCCCCTGGTGCAACATGATGCTATGCACTCTTGTCATGTCGTTAGTTACCTGGGAGAAGAGGCTGACTCCCACCTCGTCACAACCTCTTTTCAGGAAGTTAATCACAAGACTCAGTGCTCATCATAAGACTTGTGCTCCAGACTCTTCACCAGATTTGTTGCTTTTCTCTGGACATACTAAATATCTAATATCAAATCTTCCTATTGAGAATTCACTGTGAAGCAGAGTAGGAACCCATGACCAGTCTTCACCTTCCATAGTAAGGTTATGATGAAAGCATGACCGCTGTGCTTTCTATGAACAAGGTGATGCAAGATCCACTCATTTTGTGGGGAAGCAGATGGTCCGTGGAACTGATGCTTCTAGAAACATCCATGTGCCTTTTGCCTGTCTGGAACATATAAGTATTTGCCAAATGTATTTATCTGTTTCAAGGTGCAACAGGTCACAGGTGGGTAAAAAAACAATGGTGCCTCACGTGTTACTTTCCAGGACATGGGACAGCCTGAGGTCTGCTTCTTTCCTTCAGACATCAACAAGAAATGCCAGTGCTTCTGCACCAGGTTTCTCGTATTCCTGATTTTGTGTGGAAAGCACTGGCAACACTGTAAACACACCCTGACTCATCTCCTGCTAGCAGTCCTTCCCAAGGTGAGGCAACAAATAATATGACTGATCCTCTAGCTCCCACACCAAGAAATTCATACTCTGTTTTACAGAGAACACTCACATCCTTCCACATCATACTATGAACACTCAGTTCAAGTTTTAAATCTCATCTGCTTATCCTCAGTGACTGATATTTCAACAGGAACAGAAAGAACAGCACTGATAGCAGGAACAGCAATGTGAACCATGTTTTGTACCTGAACAGCTGTGAAGATGGTACCTTGCTCATATATCCATTACCCATGTGATTCTGGATTATCTTTTAGTCCTAGAAGGTTTCGATCTAAAATTGTGTGGAATGCATCTTGAGCCACCTCCACTGTGCATCCAGATCTAGTAGGTGTGTACTTAAATATTTGTTTAATATCAGAGTTATATGACTGGCTAAAAAATTATTAGGATCTGTCTTTAGTGAAGTCCCCTTCTTCCTGCTGTGTGTGGAATCTTGGTGGGAACCTCTTGTTGAGAAATTAAGTTTTCTGATGGTTTTATAACTATGACTAAAGTGACAGGAGTTCAAAGGCATAATATTTGCCCATCTCCTGCCTCACCCTCTCTGACTTCAGATATCTCTATGTTTCTGTCCATAGGCCAAGAAATTTTGTTTGCATCAGTATTCATTGTTTCCACTCCTGAGATTTTGAGAGTTGTTAACTGGATAATGCTTTAACTACCCACTTTACCATTGCAGAAGTGTCTTGACATCATGATTTCTTGGGAATTGCAGTCTTTTTTCAGCTGTGTTTCTCCTGTTTGGTGGCAGATGCTGTGTACTGGCAGACAGTTTAAGGAGGAAGGTTAGTTCAATATAACTCCTTTTCTTTGAGACTCGTGTTTATAATGCAAGTTTATTAGCTGCTGCTTCTTCCTTATATTTGGTCTCATAAGTGCAGAATGTCTTGTGGGCAAAAATGTTTCCTTCTAAGAATAAAGTTATCTCAGGTGACTCTTAGTGATTTTAATAGTAGAAGGAATCAACAGCACGGCCTTTGTGAAGACTAGTATCTCCTCTGGAAAACTCTTCCTCTTCCACAACCTTGCTTGAGAAAGCAAGAAGTGCCATGAACTGCAAGGGGTTTTGTGCATACAATTAATTTTTTTTTGCTTTCTCTGAACTTCTGACTTTCCTTTTTCTGACTGCTGAAGCAAGCTACCCTTAGTGTTTATGCATGATGCAAAATTTTGAATGACTTTTGAATGCGCAAGTAGCACAGAAGTCTTAACATTCCTATTGAAGTCACTCTACTGAAATCAATGAGAGCTAGTTACTAAAGTCAGTGAAATTGGGATTTCATGAATAATTTGTCTCCTAACAGTTGCCACTTTTGTTTTTCTTTCAAGACAATTAAATGTTTCTCTATTTGTATATGCATCATATATGTTACATAAATATGAGTGGAAACATACATACAGCTGTCACATGATGCATTTTGTTTTCCTTTGAGACCTGACTGTATGCTGAATACCATTATCCCTCTGAATGCCTTAGGACTTAAAGTTAATATGCAGTGAGAAGGCACTAGTATGTCCCTGTGGACCTATGTGGTTTACATTGGTAATTCACTGTATGAGTACAAATGATACAATGCTGAGTGACTCCCAACTTTCCTCTGGGTGTGGTGCTTCACAGATTGTTAAATTTCACATTGGAAATGTTTTAGTAGGCTTCTTTCTACAGTATTCTTTACAAATTTCTTTGTTCATCATTTGACTGAAGCGTTGTCATCATCCCTGCCTGGGATTTTCTTTTATTCTCTTTTCTTGGTGGATAACAGGGAGGAACAAATATAAGACAAAGGATGAGCATATGTGATTAAATGTCTTTTCTTCCTTACGCTGTTTAATTTCTCAGAATTTGTGTTTGTTGATGTTCACACTTAATGATTAGAAAGCTTAATTATTTTTTTACAGTATCAGAGGAGATACTGATTATTGATTTCAAATCTTTTTTTTCTAAAAAGGGATTTTTCTTTTTATTGCTACAGTATGATGAATAAAATGCTTGGTTCCTGCCTTCCCATAGGAGGAATGTTAAAGGTAGTACACAAAACAAGAAATGAAGAGAAGAAACAAACAGGACCAAAACACACAGTGTGCAGTCCATTGATCCGTGTCACCACACACTCTTGTTCCTAGCATATATTGCATAATCAGAAGAGACGAGACAAACCATATCCTTTTAGACCATGGAGGTTACAGTGTCCCAGGTGCAGTGCCAAGTGTCATTTTATGAATGCAGGTTGCTGTGTTGAGGAGATGCAGCCATGCGTTATGCAGAAGTCACCCAAAAAGTATGCAAGAAGTCCAGGAAGGAATGATGATGCATTTTTCAGTTTTGTTTTTTTATTTTTTTATTTTTTGGGTTTCTTTTTGTTTGTTTGTTTGTTCTGGTTTTTTTTAGATTATTTTTTTTAATACAGAAAGCGTTAATAGAGATTCTAAGACGGAGTGAGACTTTGATTTCCTTATGTATGGCAGTTTAAAATTGCAAATTCTTGACTTATCTATGCCTTTGTTACCATCTGGTAGGTAAGCCTTGCAGCATGCATGTGTGTAGCATATATATATTTTAATTTTAATTTTTGTGTGGGTAAAGAGAAAAACAAAATGGTTTTCCCAGTATACCACAGTATACCCTAGATGAGTTAATATCTGCAGAATTCATACCTGATGGCTTATCCTAGTGACTAGAATGTATCCTTCTTACCAACTTCTGTGGGCAAAGCACAGATAAGCAAGTATATATAGATTTTTTCTTCAAAAATTAATATTTTACATCATTATTAACAGCCCATTACATGCTTCTTACTCAAAGGATACCTCAAAATTAGAAAAATAGGATTTCTACATGTGCACATGACATGCTACAAAGAGCAGTAACTTCTGGAGGAAAATATAAAAAGCAGATTAACTGCTTAAAATAACAGACTGTATGCAGTAAGATGCTGTAGGCCAGATGGGGAAAGTGAGTGGTATCCAGCCATGCCGATGAAACAGAAGTGTAAATTTTATCAGTTCTAAGCTTATGCAAACTGTTATATTGGTTAGAATGCACATATCAATACCCAAGTTTCATGAAAAGTGTGATAAAGGGATATGTTATTCATTAAAAGTGTTTAGTCTTTGTGAAGAATTTTGTACTCACAGATCTCAGGGCGCCTTACAAGAGAGAGTACAGTATGGGAGGTGAGTGAAGCCTCCGAACATCTGTAAGTTAGTGCATTCCTTCAGTGATGTAATAATTCATAAGTTATTTAATACTCAGTATTTTCAATTTCATTTATTTAAAGCAGTTTTTATTTTTCATTTATGTAACATAAAGCAGTTTCTTTCAGGATATATATAGAGAGGGGAGAGAATGTGCATCGTATACATTATGACCACTCTCTGTGCATAGTCAGTCATGAGGTTGGAGGAAATAGTACTACACATGGATTATATCTTACCTCTTACTAAAGGAGACGAGTTTTATGATGCCACTCAACCGTGATCAGGCGTTGTGTGTGTGAGTTAATGTCACTGTTCATTTTCAGTTTTAGATTAGGCTTTATTCTTAGTTACTTGCAAGTAAGCAGAGAGAGTAAACCAGGGAAACCAATGAGATCTATTCACATTGGCCTCTTTTCTCCAATTTTAATCAATACCTTCATTTGTCATTGAATGCTGTTGTTTATTCTGTTTAAAAAGGAGTCACAGTCTGAACTTAATAATAGTTTCTGCATAATGCAGGTTCTAAACTAATAGTTCTGTTTCTAAACTGTTCAAATTCTTTTGCATATGGCATGCAAGCACACTAATGTGATTATTCTTATAGTACATACTTGAAGAGCATAACTGTTTTCTTTTTGTTTCTAGAGACTCACAGAATCACAGAATTGTAGGGGCTAGAAAGGACTGGTATTTTTCAGCCTCTGTGAGCTTACAAATAATCCCCAGTTTGTTTCTAAGCTGTATTTTCAAGATAGAGTTATGATTGTCCAATAGCTTCTGTGCCAGACTGGCTGGTACTACCTGATTTTTTAGGAGGTGTAATGGTAAGAAATTTATAATCTAGCTTTAAAACTATGTAGGCTGTGGCTGCTGTTATCAGATGGAATGTTCCTACTGGCTGTCCCAGGGTTGCTCCTTTGGGGGCGGGTTGGCAGGACGTTCATGTTGGAGGGCCTCTGACTCTGTACCCTGCTTTGCCTGGAGATCTGCGAGACCTAAGTTTGGCAATATTTATGCAAAAATGTGTGTGTTCGTGAAGTTATTCTAAGGCTTAGAGCGTGGTCTTATTTAATGGTCAAACTTGACCACAGAATTAGATCCTCTGCATTAATATTTTGTGCTAGCTGAACAAGTGCACCTAGTATCTTGTAACTGAGTGAACTGTGATAGCTGACAACTCTTTTGAAAAGACAAAACAGTTTTAATATCTAAAGCAAAATGCTGACTGTGGGGAAATCCTTTCAGTTTTCTATTCCAGAAGATTCTCAGAACTTTTCCAACTAAATATAAAAACACATGCATTTATCAGACTCCTTCCCTGGACTGCAGTACGAAGTAATTCTTGTGCATATGTGCTACATAGTAGGAAAAAAACTACATACGTGATTAGTTGAAATGTCAGGGGAAGTCTCTAATTCAGGTGAAATACATTTTTCTATGTTTGTCTAAGACTTGAATTGCAGTGACTTATATGGTTGAGAAGGAAAAGAAAAAAAAAAAAAAAAGGGGAAAAGCCCAAAAAAAAAAAAC
>VXAB01003491.1:92025-120527 GCA_013399175.1 Odontophorus gujanensis
CCTGTCAGTTAACAGAAGTTTTTTATGGACTTTTACATTTCTTAATAATAATAAACACAGTCTCATACCTGATATACGACATTATGCGAACTTTTCTAAGAATGTGACATCATTTAAATATCTGTGTGGTTTGTTAAAAACAGTAGAATAAGATTCCAGTATAAAAGCCAGTGTCACAAAATCAGTACATTTCAATATCTATGACTAAAATCACCTTACAGTTTGTTTCTGAAGGTGTAACAACTGTAGAATCCAATTTTAAGAATCTTAATTTGATGAATTTCTATATACATAGGACACTCCGAATGTAATGCCTCCTATTTATTTCCATGGAAATGACAACAAAGAGCACAGTAGCACTGTTTGGTAGAGAAAATTCTCAGATACCAAACACTGTTTTTTTGACTTAGTCACCACCATTAGCTATGTATTTTCTCTATCAGTGAACAAGAACCTGCATGCTGTGCTCGTGAAAATCTGCACGACCTGCATGGAACATAGCTCGTCTTTCACTGTGGCAGTCGCCCCTGCTGAACTACTGCTTGGGAATACTGTATACTGTATCTTCTATGTGATAAAAAAAACAGGTGTGGGAGTAGTTTGGCAACACTGACATCACTGGTATTACAGTCTGTTTTCAATCTGTTTGCACTGTGATCTCAAAGCCAACTTTTGAGACCTCCCACTTTTTATTATTATTATTATTTTCTGGTAAAAATCACTGCAAAAAAGCCAGTCTGGTATCAGTTGTAATGGTAATGTTTGTGGTGTGATCCCTCAAAGTGAATTAGCTAAAGTCCAGCAGTTTATTTCCTGAAGACTACTGAAGAATCCCAGCAATTGTTGCAGTGCCACTGAGACCGTTACTTTTCTTTAAGATCAGGAGGAATTGTTGGTTAGTATAGCACACAGTGTGTAGACTGAGTGTATGCATAAAGTTCCGTAATGTTAGGTAGAGCAAGGATTCTGAAAACTTTAAGACCACTAAATCAAATACTTCCATATTAGTATTACTGTATGAAACATTGTAAAATCAGTGTTGAGAGTGGTCTGCCATTTATTATCACAGCCTTCTGAGAGAATCACACTTTGGAAACTGAACTGAAAAGATTATACCACAGACTGATAAAAAATCTCTGTATGGATAGTTTGCCTGTTCTAAACTCACACAATGCAGGCTTGTCTGTTGTTCTCATAAGCTAGTGAGCTATACCACTGTTACCCTTAAAACAACACAAGAGGGTTTGTGCTTACCTTTCACCAGTTTACCTAAATCAATTTTTGCTAAAGCTCAAGGGCATTTCTACCTAGCGTTCATTCAATTTGTGCTTTGTAGGCTATAGTGCCTCCAGGCAGTTGTTTAATGTTAGTCAGGGTGTTAATTATGACAGTGAACTGTCTTTTGACTAAGGAGAGAAATAAGCTGCAGCCAAAATGCCCAGTTGAGTGACTGTACGCTTTGAAAGGTCTAATGCAGGGACAGAGAGAAAGTGAACTGCTTTTACTTGACAATGTATATAGGCAAGCAGGTTTCTTAAAGTCACATAGAGCTTGTAGATGAAAATTAAAATCCACCTAACTTTTTTTCTTGAAATGAGAAGATGGTAGTGTTTATTTTTCAAAGACAATGTGAGAGATTTGGATTCTTCTGATCTGGCATGAAGGTTCATTGGTTGTTGTCTCATTTAAGCTTGGTATACTACGTACATACACTAAAAATATAAGGAGGAGACTCCTGGTTACCTCTTATTTCTGCAGAAAGTGATGTATTCACCTTCTCATGTTTTGTGTGTGCGTTTGTGTAACCAGGTCTGTTCGATTAGGCACAAGTGTCATCACAATCTAGAAAAAAGAGAGGTAGCTCTCTCCTTGAGCAGGGCGAGAACTGGGGATCAAAGGACTGTGCCTGTGAAGCTATAATTTTCTTCCTTAAGTCAGTCACTTCAAAGTCAAGCTATAATAAAGGGAAATAATTAATCTGAATGGGTTCAGGAATGCAATTTACAGGTGAAAGATTCTCTTTTAAATGATCTGCTTTTTTTGCACGTAGGCTACTTTCTTGATTCATAGCTAATGTATTTTATATTGTACAATGCAAAGTTGTGTAGTAATTCATTAGGAATGCAGGGACATGTAGTGATTCTGAATGACTAGATCAGATAGCTATTGGAAGCAGTGTAGCATCCATGCTACATTGCATGGTCTATGTCCAGCTGCTTAATCCCACTGTAAGAGGACATAGCAGAACAGAAGAATTGCTATACAAAGGCAAGTACAATTATTTCAAGATTGGAAAAAAAAAAACCTTCGGAGCTTGCTTGGGTGTTTCTTCAGAATTTACACATGCAAGATAGGCAGACATGGAATTCAAGGGAAAAATCATGTACCCCTGTACACTGACTTTTTTGACATCTGTTCTGTAAGTTCCACATCATTTGCAAGTTCAGCATCTTTGCAGAGTGTCTCTTTATTCTTGCTGCCAGTCCAAATTCCTTTTTCTTGTGGCTTCACTAACCCTTGAAGGGAATGTTGAGATGCTGAGATCAATGTGGTTCTTGCTCTGTAATCAGTTAAGAGTAATAAACAACATAAAATTAATTTGCTTATTACAATTTTACAGAATCAAATGAATCATAGCTAAGAATCTTCAGATAACTTTGATGATCATGAAAGTAACAAATGAAAATCTCTGGAGTCTACCTGCTGCTAGTAAAGTGACCCAAGAATGCAGGAATGCTTCCTCTGTTTCTTTCCCTGCTACATGATAGCCCTTTAAAAAAGAGGACAGATACTTTGGGAGAGAAGGATTAGTTTCATTCTCCTTCTGTCCATTCAGTTGTTTATTGTTCCTCATAATAAATGCGCTGCATTTACTGCTTCTGAGATGTGTGATGAAAATTTAGGCAGGGAAGATTCTAGCATATGCTCCTAGTAAGACAGAGGTTAAGAGTATCAATAGTACTTTTGGGACAAAACTAAAAAAAAAGAAAAGTTGTTTCTAGACTGAGTGAGGAGAGTAATCCTGGATTCTTTATTCTTATTGTGAATGATGTTGCCGGCCACTGTGCAAGTTGTAGTTAAGTGAAACCTTGTCCACTAGGTACAGGAAGAACAGGTCATGAAATATGTTCATAGGCCACTGAAGAGCAAGCTCTTTCAGGATATGTACTCTATCTACTCTGGCCAACTGTTGCAACTACAGTTACTTTAGAGATTTCTGTCTCTCCATGTAGCTGTGTAAAGATCTCAGCTGTTCCGTGTATTTAAGAGGAAATGCTATTTATGACTAACACCCAGCAATACCTTCAGAAAGCAGAGGAAGACAGTAAATAGGAGATACACACAAGATTGTGTCTGTCTGACTTTCACCCTGCAAACTTCACAAAGGTATTAGTTGCAGTTATTGCTGAGCAAGCAGAATTTAGTTCAGATAGCTCCTAAAAAAGACTATTTACTAAAAGAAAGATATTAGGTCAGAAAAGTTACTTAAGGGTTTATCCACACCAAGTATGCAACATCAAAAGTGAAAGCTGAACACATAAGGCAGTTGATGTTGACTGAAAAATATATGGAATTGAATAATGAACTCATTAGCAAAGAAGTTTTCTAGTTTCAAAGAGTGCTGGCAAGTAGAGACTCGGCTTTGGAATGACCTCCACCTGATCAAGTCACTTATAGTATTATTATTTCAGATTGTTTTGTATAATTTACTCTTTGTGGTACACTGTGCACATCCAAACTTTGTTTTACAGTTGTTATTTCTTTCAGCAACTTCTAAAATTTACCTTAACAATCTCCTGCTTGACCAACCTCATCTTCTTCTATGACCAGGTGACCCGCTTGGTGGATGAGGGAAAGGCTGTTGACATAGTCTACCTAGACTTCAGCAAAGCCTTTGACACTTCTCCTGGAGAAGCTGGCAGCCCATGGCTTGGACAGGTACACTCTTTGCTGGGTAAAAAACATGTCTGGATAGCTGAGCCCAGAGAGTGGTGGAGAATGGAGTTAAATAAAGCTTGTGGCTGATCCTGAGTAATGTTCCCCATGGCTCAGTATTGAGACCTGTCCTGTTTAGTATCTTTACTGATCTGGATGAGGGCATTGAGTGCACCCCCAGTAAGTCTGCAGATGATTCTAAACTGGGGTGAAGTGTCAATCTGCATGGGGGGTAGGAATTAGGTAGCCCTTCAGAGGGATATAGTCAAGCTGGATTGATAGGCTAAGGCCAGTGGGATGAAACTCAACAAGGCCAAGTGCCAGGCAATGCTACAGGCATTGTAGAGTGACTGGAAAGCTGCTTGAAGGAAAAGTATCTGTGGGCCTTGGTCGATGCTCGGCTGAACACAAGCCAGCAGTGTACCTAAGTGGACAAAAAAACCAATGCCATCCTGGCTTGCATCAGAGTAGTGTAGCCAGCAAGAGCAGGGAGGTGAATGTCCCTCTGTACTTAGCTCTGGTGAGGTCATACCTTGTGTTCAGTTTTAGGCCCCTCACTACAAGAAAGACACTGAGGCCCTGGAGCATGTCCAGAGAGCAGCAGTGAAACTGTTCAATGGTCTGGAGCACAAGTCTTAGGAGGAGCAGCTGAGGGCACTGGGATTATTTAGTATGGAGGAGACATTGGAGAAACCTTACAGTTCTCTACAGTTCCCTGAAATGAGATTGTAGCAAGGTGAGGAGTGGCCTCTTTTCCCAGATATCTAGTAACTTTACTAACTTTACATAGGAAAGAACTGTAGTAACCTTCAGGCCAGCATGATTAATCTTTATATAAGGAAACAGTGAAATTATTAGAGAGTGAAATATACAAGTGTTCAGTCAGAATATAAGAATATGCATCCCTGAAAATGGAAACAAGGTGAATGGGGGCCTGAGGTGGTGTATACAGGAAACAATTGAAGGGAACCTTAGGTTTAGGCCAAAACTTATGTCATGCTGTTGCTGATTTGAGCAGGCAATGTAACAAACTTGAAACAATCCTCTGAGCTCTTGTTTTTAATATTATAAATCTGAATCGTATTTTTCTCATTTTGCTTATGCAAATCTTCACTATCTCTTTGTCTTAATGGTATCTTGTCATATCTCTGAACCATAGAGAGACAGTAGTTTTAATTTTGCTTCAGTTAGCAAATAATTGGAGAAAGTAATCAGCTTTATGAAAAATAGCCTCATTTTCACTTGCCACTTAACTGTAGAGAAATGGCAGCCATTGATTGTGATGACAGATGGTGACCGTTTTGCACAGGGAATAATCTGAGAGCTGATACCTTTTTGCATGTCTGTCAGACTAGCAAAAAACATCAAAGTAAATGGAGTTGCGATAAAAATATGTAATTCTATAGTGTTTCTATAGGTATTATATACAGTTCTCTGTTAAACGTCATTCACAACTAAAGTCTCTTTCATGTTCTCATTAGAACTATGGG
This sequence comes from Odontophorus gujanensis, assembly GCA_013399175.1. Lineage (NCBI taxonomy): Eukaryota > Metazoa > Chordata > Aves > Galliformes > Odontophoridae > Odontophorus > Odontophorus gujanensis. The sequence continues at coordinate 97,452 of VXAB01003491.1, forward strand.
ACCTAAACTGCTCCTGCTGGTATTAGAGTCTTAACCAAAGTTAGGGTTATGGTTTCCTGACATCTTCACAGTCTGTTCTTTTGCCTCTGTAAAGTAATCAGTAGATATGAAGGAAGAAGGTACTGGAAGACAGTGGGCATTTGTTTAAATACTTGTATTTTGAAAATAGCTTATTTTGGCAGTGAAACGGACCAATAATGGAAAAGAAACAGTAAGATATTCCAACTAGAACAAGGCCCCATTCTTATGCCTTCCTTGGCCTATTTTCTTGTTCATCTGTACACTTCACTTTAGTATTCTTGAATTTCCTTTGATGTGGTGTCCCTTTGACTGGTGTAATACTCACCCTATATGTGTGTGTATGTGTTTATGAGAGATTATATATATATATATGAGTATTGGTTCCTGGGGTGACATTATTGTGTGATTTTATGGACATGTACATATATATTTCTACAGTAACAAAATGTTGAAAGGGAGTAATGCCAGTGTAAACTAAAAAGCTGATATCTGCGTCATTTTTTTTATTTTAAATATTGCTTTCCAAATTAAGATGAGTAATTGCTCCATAAACTGCCTTATTTATCACTGCATGGAAATGAACAGGATTGTCTACTGAATAAATATGATCAAGAAATGAAGGTTAATAGAAACCACGTTGACTCTTTGTGTTAAAAAAAACCAAACATAAGTAGATACTTATGTCCAAATTAATTTCTAACATAATTCAAGTGTAGCTCATTTTGTTATAGCTAGTATGAATTTTGTTCTCTTTAATGTTTTGATTGTGGTTTTACTAGTCACTCATGAAGGATTAGGTAGAACTTGATCTTTCCTCATGGTGTATATGAAAATCTGTTCTGTGTGTTTGACCTGGGAAAGTTGTGACTACGTAACAACACACAGCAATGCAAAGCAATGCAGTGATGTTTTCTGCTGCTAAATTTACATGGGTTGCTCCAAAAGTAATGTCTTCTATTTATTTCCATGGAAATACAACTAATAACACTATTTGATGGAGCAAACTCTCAGTTACAAAACACTGTTTTTCAACAGTCACCATAACTGTGCATTTTCACCAATGATGAGCAAGGGCCTGCATTCTTGTACCAGTGGAAGTGACCCACTGTCACTGTCATCTCTGCTGAAATGAATCACCCACCACTGAACTGTGTTCACATCCACTGCTTGGTCTCCAGAAGTGTTTAGCAAGCATCAATGAGTGTCGATATGTGTGGGTGCCATTTTTTTGTGCATGGAGGAATTCAATTCCACACCTTTGCTTCACATGTTCTCCATGTCAGATGCCATTTTTGTCTGACTGCCCCTTTGCTATCATCTGTCACACAGCAACAAAATGTAATGGAATATTGGCGTGAAGGTTCAGCCTCTACTGCCATACTACCAACATCCACCTCTGATGTTGTGGGTCCACATAATAACATAGAATACATTGCTTTCAGATCAGCCCTGATAATTTTCTTTTTCCCCATGTTTTTCTCACTCCATGCTTTAATTTGTAAAAGTTACTCCATGGAATGGACAAAATACTCTAATGTGCTTTTTTTTAGTTTCAGTCCTTGAAAATGCTTTGGAATTCTAATTGCATACTTTATTAAAAAATAAAATAAAATAAAATAAATAAATAAAAGTTTACATCTGACTGAGGAACAAAACTGCCAGTATTTTACATTCTTACTGTTTTTTTTGTTTGCTTTCTAGTAGCCATGTATTGTCCACAAAAAACAACACACAAAAAAATCTCAGTTTGAAGAATTTTACTTAACTTAGTTTACTGCCAGTTAACATTATAGTTTACTTATGATTCTGGCATTGAGAAATAAAGACCAGCAGTTAAACACTTAGAGAAAAATGCCTCAGCTTCCCACTGGACAGCTCTGCTCTCTGTTATTCCCCATCCCCTCACCACACGTTGCAGCTTGAGCTGATGTGAGGTGATGGAGGCGCTGAAGGATGGGGTCGGTGCATAGTGAGTGGTTCCTTTGATTTTGCTCCTTCTTGTTTCTTAGTCATCAGCTTTGGCATGGGCTCCTCCACAGGCTGCAGTCCTCTCAGAGATGGCTCTTTGATCATCCATCTCTGCTCCAGCACAGTCTCAGGCTCTGCTTTGCCCTGTCACTGCTTAGGAATCTCTTTCTCCAGCCACACCTGGGTATCTCTTTGCTCCAACTCTGAGTATCTCTTCCCATCGGTGTATCTCTGGACTGTGAGTGTCACCTCCTTTCCGTAGCCCTGTCTCCACAGACACACTGGGCTCTGTGGTCTGTGCAACACAGGTGGCAGTGCAGAGCCCCAGCCAGCAGAGGCAGGCTGAGGGCAGACCCTCACGCTGGTTCTTGTTCCACATCTGCCCATAAAACCTCTGCCTAGCACAGTAGGTGAGAGCCAGGAGGGCACAGGCTATGATATACATGAGCATGCTGTGTACAGACAAAAATTTTTGTGCATCTTATTCACTCTTCATCTATGAAGGAAAAGTGTGTGCTGTGAATGTCGTATAAGCATCTTGCATGTATATGTTTTGGTTTTTTTTTAATTCTTTTTTTTGTGTTCTTTCAGGAAAGAATAATGGAATCCATTTTTAAATAAGTTCTTGTCTTATCCCATTTAACTACCCATTCTTTGCATATTTCTTCCTTCTCTTTGTAAAAACTTGTCTCGGTTTGTCTCTCTGCCTGTCTATAACTTTCATGTCCCATTTTTTGTTATTCACTGGAATTTGATACATACCAAACATAGAAGAATTGTTTTAAAAATAGGTAAGTGTTTTTCCTCCTGTCAGGAGATGTAAACCTACTCAGTCTTTTGAATGTAGAGATTACTCCTTTCTTTCATCTGAAATCACAGTGAAGCTAAAGAATGTTTTCATTTTGTCTTCTCCACTCAATCACCTAATTTGGGGTTTATCAAGAGTATTTTGGTACTGAAACCATGAAGAAGTAACACTAGAAATAGAAATATGCTGTGTGTTTTGCCTGTGCACCTGTCCTCTTACTTCATTCTCCGTTGATATTACACGGCTTGCTGTCTTCCACTGCTTTATATCCAGTTTACTTTAACCACTTTCCCATTTACTTTTTATCACAATTTTCTATCCTTGCATTGTATCCCATCTTGCTTCCTTAGTAGCTTTGCTTTGCCTTGTGAACCTTTCTGCCTCTGGTGGACTGTCGTCTCCTATACTTTTAGAATCATAGAAGTGTTTGAGTTGGAAGGAACCCTTAAAGGTCGTCTAGTCCAGCTCCTCTGCAAGGAACAGGAACACCTACAGCTAGATCTGATCGCTCAGAGCCCCATCCAGTGAGGCCAATGTCTCCAGGGACAGGTACTCCACCATCTCTCCAGGCAACCTGCTCCAACACTTCACCACTCAGTGTAAAAAAACTTCAGATGTACCCAGAACCTTCCTCTTCTTTGGGCTGAAGAGCTCCAGCTCCCTCAGTCTGTCCTAGTAGGAGAGGTGTTCTATTCCTTGGGCCATTTTTGTGTCTCTTCTCTGGGTTTGCTCCAACAGGTCTATGGCTCTCCTGTACTGAGGACCCCACACCTGTGAATCAGTACTTAAGCTGAGGCCTCACCAGCGCTGAGTAGAGGAGCAGGATCACCTCCCCCCACCCGCTGGCTACATTTCTTCTGATGCAGCCCAGGATACTATTGGTTTTCTGGACTGCAAGGGCACGTGGCTGGCTTATGTCCAGCTTGCCATCCACCAGTACCTCCAGGACCTTTTCACGAGGGCTGCTCTCTATCCTTTCATCCCCAGTCTGTACTGATACCAGGGGTTGCTATGACCCAGGTGCAAGACATTGCACTTGGATTTGTTGAACCTTATGAGATTCTTGTGGACCCACTGCTTGAGCACATCTGTGTCTCTCTGAACAGCATCCCATCCCTTGTGTGTGTCGACTGTACTGCACAGCTTGGTGTAGTCCACAAACTTGCTGAGGATGCACTCAGTCCTACTGTCTATATCATTGATGAAGACCTTAAAAAAGCATTGTTCCTAGTACAGACCCCTCAGGGACACTACTTGTCACCAATCTCTATCAGGACATTGATTTATTGACCACTACATTCTGAGTACAGTCTCGCAACTAGTTCCTCATCCACCAAATGGTCCACCAACCAAGTCCATATCTTCCCAATTTAGAGAGAAGGATGTAATGGGTGACCATGTACAAGACCACCTGGAGTCCAGACAGTTATCAGTGGCTCTTCCTTGTTCATGGATACAGTTATGCCAACACAGAAGGCCGGTAGCTTACTCAGGCAGGACTTGCCCTTGGTGAAGCCATGCTGGTTGTCTTGTCTCACCTCCCTGTCTTCCATGTGCCTTAGCATAACTTCCAGGAGGATCTGTTCCATGATTTTCCCCAGCACAGAATTAAGGCTGACTGGTTGGTTGTTCCCTGGATCATCCTTTCTACTCTTCTTAAAATTGCATGTGACATTGCCTTTTTTCCAGTCACAGAGACTTCATCTGATTTCCAAGACTTTTCAGATACTGTTGAGTGTGGCTTGATGACTGCATCAGCCAGTTCCCTCAGGGCTCTGGCATACATCTTGTCATGATCCATAGACTTACGGGTTTTCAGGTTTCTCAGGTGATCACAAAACTGACCTTTGCTTACAGAGGGAGGGACAGTTTTCCTCCAGTCCCCAGCTTCTGAGCCATCCTCTTGAGGGGTGTGTGAAGAGCAGTTACCAGTGAAGACTGAGGCAAAAAAGTTGTTGAGTACCTCACTGTTCTCTTTATCCATTCTTTATAGTCTTGCTCATCTAGGGGTGCACACTGTATTAAATTTCCTTCTCTAGTTGATGTACCTGTAGAAGTTTTTCTTGTTCTTTGCACCCCTTGCAAAGTGCAATTCAAGATGGGCTATGATCTTTCTGACCCCATTCCTACACAGCCTTCTGTGCCACCTTCATATATAGAGTTGTGGCTTGCTGCTTGGATAGGTGTCTCCTAATTAACTACCTTTGTCTTTCATATAAATCCCAGAGAAATTAGAAATTTGGTGCTTCCAATAAGTATAATGACTTTCTAACACTGTCATCTCAAGGTGACCAATTGGTACTGGCAAAGTGAGAAGAAAAGTTAAGAGGGTGGAGAGACACTAGAACATTGTTACCCAGATAAGTCGTAGATACCCTGTAGTCTTGTTTTAAGCCAGGAGTTGGACTCAGTGATCCTGTGGCTCCCTTCCAACTTGGGATATTCTATGATTCTACAGTCATCAACTCCATTTCCTTTTTAGAATCTGGGTCTGATTCTTGAATATTTTCTTCTACAAGAAATTCCTTAGAGGTGTTATTACTACCTTCTGGTGTTATTAACAAGAAATTTTTGGGTAGCCTTCATGTGTACAGTATGGCATCCTGCTTAAACAGGCATCTCCAAATCAACTTTCTTTATCTTTCAATATATCTGTTTTATACCATACTTCTTTCCTAGCACAATCTTCCATACATTTTGTCATTTCATCTTTATGAATGCACTTTTAATGGAAATCAAGCTTATTCAGGGGAGACACATATCTTGATCAATAAAACAGTTGAAAATTGGTATTTTAGTTTTCCTGAAGGAATAAAATTTAGGGTTAAATTGTATTACTAATGGAAGTTATCTGTAAAATATGGGTAAATTGACTGTAGTGTGTGGAACGTAGGCTGTTGCTTTTACTCAAAAAAGCTGCCAGAAAGGACATTCAGTTTCTCTTAGGTTGCTGTTGTTTTGTTTACTTTAACCCAAATGTTGAAGTTACATTTTGTAGACAGCATTTGAGAAACTTGACTATATTTTACCATTGAGGGATTTCCAATGAATACATTTTTTATTCTTGTTTATACTTTTATTATTCTTTACTATGTAAATCCTTGAATATTAATGTGCCATCGTACTCAGAATAGAGGTAAAATTATATGTGTTGCTAAAAATAATCATAATTTAGGCTACTTGTAGTTGGCTGATCTGTTTCTAATTAAAGTGAAAACCCAAATGAAAGGTAGAGGGAATGATGAGTTTTCAATTCATAATGCACCAGTTAACTCCAGTATGAAATGGTGTATTCATATATATTTGTCCTTACCAACTTGCAGTTTGCTGTAAAAGCTGCATGTTGCTACTTAATGGATCTGTTAAACCAGCGTTCGCCTGATATTTCCTTATATTTTCTTCACATTTTCTGTGGAGAATTATGCTTTAGAAGGAGGTGTTTAATCCTGCCATCAACCTTGCATCATGCTGTATCTAAGCATCTGTTTTATACTTTAATGCGTTCATTTTATCCTTTACTGTCTTCTTTCCTTTTATGTATTTCTAGAAAGCCTTATTATTCTTCACTATATTGCTTGCTGTCCCCTCTGATACTCTGCTTTTCTCCCGTGTAATTTTCTTTTTTTACTCAGTCTAGCTCCCAACGTGTATTTTTCCTTTAAATCATTTCTTCTTGATGGTTTTAGTTGCATCTACTCCCCATTTTTCATCAATATTTCTTCTGTTGCCTCTTTACTTTTGCCATTTAGTCATCTTGGGATTTTTGTCTCCTTAAAAAGAATGCTGTTCCATTAGACATTTGTTAGTACATCTTTGAAACAAGTCTATTCTTTTTCCACACGTTGTTCCTTAAAAGTTAATTCTTGACTTAGGTCACCTAGTATTTCTTTTGTCCTTAGAAACTTGTCATTTTAAAATTTCTCATTGGTATGTTACCCTTTACATCCTTCTTCCCTTACATTACAATGTAAGAATTGAGTGTATTCTGAGGAGTTATGCTTCCCTCCTAAATCTGTGGGGCAAGTGGGTAATGCAAGGTGTTGCTCCTGTTGTCTGAGTAAGGCTGGTGCAAATATGTGAGGAGTGGAGATTAACAGAGGAGACACTTCTTCCTCTTGATTCTTGGTCTGTCATGGATCGGTTTGGCCTTTAGTGTGATGTGACAGGTGTCACCTTACGCTGGCCTTTAGTTGTTCTATTTCCTGAACCAGCCCTCCCATGCCTGAGGCTTTGAAGTGAGTGGTAAAGTACTGAAATAATTCTGCCATATTGGTGGAAATTCCTTTTATACAGAGGGAAATTCCAGTGATGCAGTTAAACTGCTTTTATGTCTTTCAAGCTGGAGTGATGCTTACTTAATTTAGAATTGATTTTCATTTACATTTTCTACACTGCCTGCTGTACTGGGACTATGATTGAGGACTTTAAACACTGCAGTAGTGTAAGTGGAAATGAGATCATGACAAGACATAAGATTTGGGCAAACAACTTTGATTTGTTTGCAGGAAAAGTGTTCTATTTTTTTTTTTTTCTTATCTTTTTTTCCCTTCTTACTACAGTATTTACATATCACTAACAAAAATTACACCATAAAGTATAGCTTTTCATGATACAGAACAATAGCAAATTTGGTTCATTAAACTCTACATTGTGTATTACATAATATATATATATATTTTTGTAAGTAGTACTTACTCCACCTAGATGAATCTGAACATGGCTTGTCACTGTAGAGCACATATTTAGGCTTTACAGATCCTGATTGCTTTGACGCTTCATAGTGAAGTCAGTGTTGGGCTAATTTCTCTTAAAACACATCTTACTGTTCATCTAAGAGCAACATGAAGCTCGTATAGTTGCTATTTCATCTTTTGTAGGACAAATCAGTGAGAATCTGATTTAAAATATGTGTTTATTTTGATCAAGAGCAGAGGCTCATCATAAGTGTCACTTTTTGATTTAAGGAAGACTCTGAGGGTGACCTGACTGTTCAATGAAAAGAATATGTTGTATGTCAGGGCTGAAAGATCTGGATCAATTACTGTGTTTTACTAGCCATGCAGAAGTAGATGGAGCATTTTTGTCAGTCACTCATATTATTCCTCCTCCATCATAATATTTGAATTTGATGTTGCTTTTGGGGGACACTAAGGTCAGATTATACCCATAACTTCTGCCTGCCTGAGATTCTGTGGTGCCACATTCTTTGTTCAGGTCTTTCACATAGGTCTGTGGCTCTTTTATTTTTTTTTCCTGGATGGTCCATACTCATGAATGGTGGATACTTCTTCAGAATTTCTTGGTTTTCATGTCATTATTACTTTTAGCCCAGTAACTCACCCAGAGTAGCAGACAGAGGACTTGATGTTTCAATTTATTACTCTACAAAAGAGGGCCTTATCTCATGTTACATGAATTAAAAATGTAATGAAAATGAATGAAACTAAACCCCTACTCTCCCAGTTGCCCTGTTCAGAAGTGTCTTCTGAAAACACAGAGATTCATCCATACAGATAAGGTTGTTTTTTACTACATCAAAAAGTTCAGAGAAAGGATTTGTGCTATAAAGAAAAATATTTGCCTCAGTAAGTAGGTGAATGTATGGTTTGCTCTCTCATTACACTTATAAAACCACACAATCTCTCATGTACCTCATTGGACAATGAAACCATTGTTTTCTTACCTAAGGAAGCTGTTTTCAGAATCACATACAGACAGGTTAGAAGGGACCTCATTTAGTCCATGTCCTCGGCTCAAGCAAGGCCTCTTAGAACCAGCTGCCAGGACCATGGCCAGGACTGTTCTTGAGACTGCCTTTGCAGTTGTTGAATTGAACAGCTCCCCATCCCAGAGACATTTCATTCAGGTAATCTTCATTGTTATCATTTTGCAGATTGGGGTTTAAAAAAGAAGTTCTTGTCAGCAAGCATTTATGTGGAAATAAAATCCAAATATACGCACAAGATTTAGTGCAGCTCAGTGTCTCATGGATGAAGTTTTGTTAGGAGAACAAAAAATGTTTTAAATCAAGAAGCTTTATTCTCCATCAACTACAGAATTCTTATAGCTCTCTATAGGAATGAGGCTTCAGCTCTTTCTAATTATGCAACTCTGTCATGGTATTCTATGTCAAGATAACCTCTCAGCTGATGGCTATATTGCACTGGTATGTTGCTTTCAAACTAAAAAATCTCACTTAACAATATGGGAGTTGCTCTGGTTCACAGCATTTCCCTTTGAATGCATTACTACTTTCTGCCTGTCTGTCAAAATCTATATTTGCCATCACTTCACTAAGACTCTTTCTGAGCACAGCAGCTATCAAATACAAGAGTGATTATTGTGTTTCTATGATGATAAAATATTTCCTTATAAGTCTGAGATTTTGTTTTACTTTTTTTTTTTTTCCCAATCATCTCAAATTTTACAATTTCTTATTATGGTTTTCTTCCAGTGCACAAATAAATTCTTTCAGATTGGTCCTGTGGAAAACATTTGTGCTGTAGTATTATCTACCTTAGTTGAAAGTAATCAGGATGCTTTTTTTATCTGTTTGTCTGTGCCTAAAGGTTTATTTGGTTTAGTGAGTTGTGACTTAGGAATAGTTACCTATTTAAGTAAGCTAGTATCACTGGTTATTATAAGGTATTATAAGTATCCCTGAATGGCAACCCATTTCCAAAGTACCTCTATATAAAAAAGGGAATCATTCAAGAACTGTTCTTTAATCACTGCCCTTGAATTTTTATTCCTGAATAGTTGAGTGTGTAGACAAGCTCTCAGTTAAAAAGCCAGTCTTCATGCTGTTATCCATTCTACTAAAATGTTTATGTTGTCTGGAGGTCATAACTTATATGGGCTAGATAGCTGTGATGGTGTAGTACATAAGACATCTGTTAAATCAGATGGAAGGAAAATAAAACTATTCTCAACGGCAGTGTCCTGGGCAGAAAGGTCCACTGCTCTATAAAGGAGACACTTGCTCCTTAAAAGAATGTGTTATCAATACCATGGAGTTCTTGTTCAGTGATGATGGATATTTTATAAAAATAAGACAAGTGCTCTGAAAGATATGCCTCCTGTTTCACTGTGTTGGCCCACAGTGTCAGAGGCAGATGTTTGTGGTATGGCAGCAGAAATTGAACCTTACCACCAATATTTCGTTACATTTAGGTTCTTTGTGACAGAGGGCAGCAGAGGGACACTTTGACACAATGTTGTCTGACAAGGAAGTGTTTATGAAGCAGAACGATGGAACTGTATTTCTCTATGCAAAAAAACTGGGACCCCTTTACACACATCGAAGTTTGCTGAATGTTTCTGGAGATGGAACAATGGATATGAGGACAGTGGGGCAGTGGGTGGTGTGTTTCAGCAGTGGTGACAATGATGTGTAATATGAGGCACATTCCATATCACCATGCAGATTTGTATGAGGATGGCATGCAGTCTCTTGTTCATCACTGGTGAAAATGCATAGCTAATGGTGACGACTACGTGGAAAAATACTGCCTCATAGCTGAAGATCTACTCTATTAAGCAGTGTTATTATTTTCTTTGTATCTGTTGTAGTTTCCATAGAAATAAATAGGAGGCATTAATTTCAGAGCAGCCTACATACATTTCAATGTTGGAAAAGCATATTTCTGATATTTCTTTATTTGTTTTCCTGACAGGTAGGATTTCTCCCTTTTGTTCTTGTACCATGTTTAAAAATAAGCCAAAAAAGCATTCTCCATTTCTTTTAATGTCTGAAAGTTTCTTTACATCTGTCATACGTTATATAGATTTGACTGAGCAATAAATAATTACTTCTTATCTCTCAGACACATTGTTGGCAATCTAACCTAGCCTGGATCCTGAACGTGTGTACTTCTTCTCTTGGTGTAAAACTGCAGTGAGTAAAGTGTCTTGCAGTTGCAAGACTCCTAGGGGTGAAAGTGAGAACCTTCCATTCTGTAGATTGTTTCCCTCTCCTGTTGCCCAGCTTAATAAGTTTTTCTGTATGCTGTAAATTCTGGGTGTTTTTTTTTTAGGTTTTTAAGAAGAAGAATAGTTGAGCTTTTTATGATTAGGTGTATTTCTAATATACTTAGGTTATAAATGAATTTGGATGATTATGTTATCCCTGGGTCTCTCAATGGTAGCACAGATTGTCAAGAATATGTCTTGAAATTATTCTTGTTTACTGTTTGATCTTATTTTGTGAAATGTCTTGCAAGCCTTGTATTCTGACTTCAACTCTGATTCAGTTTGGAGACATGCTTTTTGAGAGTAGATGATTAGAAAAATAAAAATCCGGATCCCAAATCTGGAGGCCTTTAGGAGGACTGTGACTAACTACAGAAATTAATACTTCTTGAACTCTTAGCAGTTTTTACCATGGGGACAGGATTAGGAGTCCCATCAGTAGAATAGCAAAGAGCTATCTAAAATGACTTCACCGAATTACAGAGTTGCAGGGGTTGGAAGGGACCTAAAGAGGTCACTGAGTCCAACCCTGCTGCCAAAGCAAGAATCCAAGTGGACACTTACCTACATGTGTCCCGATGAGTCTTGAATATCTCCATAGAAAAAGACTGTACAATCTCTCTGGGCAGCTTTTTCCCACTACACCCAACCAAGAACTGTCTGGCCTCATCCATTTGCCTCCCATCTTCTTTATATCTACAGATCAGGTAGATCTCTCCTCTGTCCTCTTATCTCCAGGCTGAAAGTTCAGGTTACTCAACCTTTCCTCGTGGGAGATATCCAGGCCCTTTTCCATCTTTGTGACCCTTTGCTGGACTCTTCCAGGTGATCCTTGTCTTTTTTGAACTGGAGGGGCCAGAACTGGACACAGTAGTCTTACTGTGGCCTCACCAGGGGAGCGTCGAGGGGGAGGCTCATCTCCCTTGACCTATTGGCCATGCTGTTTTTAATGCACCCTTAAATGTATAGACAAGACCCAGCTGGAGGTGAATTTTTCAGACATTTTTATACCCAAAGGCCAGTTATAGTTCATTTTCACTAATTACATCTTAGTTTAATAGTTAGAATTTGAGACTAAAGCATTGACATTCATAATTTCAATGTGTTGATTGGTTTGGTTGTATGACTACTTTGTGGGAAAGGAGGAGGTTTTACAATTATGTTTGTGTTTGGATTTAATTTGTATGGTAAGTTAAGTATGAGATTTATGGAGTGCAAGGCACAGAATGTTTTATTTACTGTTCCAAAGACTATGAGTACACACAACATCTGAATTTGATCTTTGGAAACCAAGTTAAGAAAATACAGCATAATTTAATACTAATTGTCTTCCCTAATTGCCCCTTCCAACTGTTTATTTGCTTGTTCTATACTTATAAGTTATTACGGTATTTATTCCTTGATTTCTGGTTGTGTTTCACTTTCCAGTGATGTATGTATTACAAGTAATTTCTTTGTTTTGTTTTACTTACTTATTATCAGTTTTTCCTCTTTTGAAAACTGGCATATTTAATTTGGTTAAGAGTTTACCAAAAAGAATGTATTTTTCTTATAAATGTGAGAATGCATGGTAAAGGTGTAATAATTCAGAATTTCTGCAAGGACAAGCTATACCCTATTCTTTCAGTCTATAGGTTTGTTTTTTCTGCAGTGCCAGAGTGGTACTTCAGAGCCAGAAGGCAGAAGATGCCATAACAGACTGGTTCTATCTGATTGTAAGAAGTGCCTTTGACCATCAGTTTTAATAATGGAAATTTAATGTCTCAGCCATATCTGATGCATGCTTTATTCCTTAAAGTGACAACTCCAGACAGATGTCTTCTGTTTCCTTCTTTCTGTATGGAAGAAGGTTCATGTCATTCTCCTACTAAGTTGTTCTTGGAACATTTGTGTGAATACTCTCACGTGTAGCTCAAGCAAAATTATCCAGATTTAAGTTAATTTGTCTCTTTGGTTGAGGTGGGGGGGAAGGGAGGCTGTTTTTGATTTTGTCTATCTGATAGGAATGAAAACCTGCTTTAGCAACTGTTTGGTGACCTTGTTATCCTCCCATATAAAGGTGGTGATATAGCTCCAGAAGACATGAGTCTATCACTTAAGACTGCTTTCTTTCCAGCTACATGTGAGGAAATCTAATGAAAAATGGAAATTTGTATTAAATTCTGTGATTAATAAGACATGTTTGAAGAACTTCTATTTAACTGGATTTGATCATTATGGAGAAAGTTAAGTATTTTTACATTTTCTGTACTTGATGAAAAATTTAGTGTCTGTAATTGAAGATCTTATGATACTTCTTGTTCTGATTTGGTGTAGAAAGTAGGGAGTAGGGTAGGAAAACATTGGAGTCTGTGCGTAAAGTTTTGCATGGGAGGCCTCATAGGATAGTCCTATGTGCGTTTCTTATATATAAAACAAAAGTGTGTCTGAAGCCATGCTGCAGTGCCTAGATGAGATGGTTTTCTTTAAAGTCAAGAGAAATTATGATGAAAGCCTTAGTGAAATTTTAAAGTGACCACTAAGAGCTAACTTAGGTTCAGTTCATTTGGCAGATGCTGCAAATCAAGATAAACAGCATAGCTGTTGAGCCTGTCTGGCAAAGCACAATTTCATTTCTATTTGTCATTGTTTTTCTTGAATTTGTGAAAATCTCAGGCTTTGAGAATTGTATAGTCTGTATGGTTAACATATAATCACAACAGTAGAGAGGTGGCTTCAGTATCTATGTATGCAATGGTATCTAGCTGCAGAAGACGTTTTGGCATGGGTCCTTGAACAGCCCGTTGTCTGCTGCAGAGCAAACATCACAGAACACATACTCCACATACAGATGAAATAGCAGTATATGAGTTAGGAGCTTTCAGACTAGGAAGATTGGCTTAATGGTCTTAATATGACTAGCGTTAATGGTGAAAATGCAAATCTAACAAACTGAAAAACTGCAAAGCTGAAGACCTTGCCTATTCAAGTACGTACCTGTAATTTCTTTAATTTATAAATGCAGCCTATAGGTGTAAATGTATCCATTAAACAGGCCTACTTGATAGGTGAGCAGAAGAGTTGATCCATATATCATATGGAAAGACATGCAATGTGTAAGAGAAAGGCATGTTCTTGATGCAAACAAGGCACAACTCCAGCAAGAACTTTGTACAAGCAAAATATAAGCAGAAAGCATAGTAAGTCTTAATTGCAGTCTATTGAAGATGCATAATGCATGTACAAAATTTTATTAGTGCAACAAAATAGATTGTTCGCTAATTCTTAAAGTATTTATCTCATGCCTACAATGTATGAAATGCAGTTTGCCTCTTGGCCAGATTTCTCTCTCAGATGGTATTCACATTTCAGAAAGATTTGTGCATATCTCAGGAAATAGTTCGAGCCAAAATATCACTCTTTTTCAATATTGTAAACCTTTTTTATAGATTAATATGATGAGTAAAATGAACAGATAGAAAGGGTGTTAGTTTTTAAACAACTCTACTTCTATCCTGTGTGTTGGTCAGTCACATAATACTTATACCAGTTTTCATAAATTTACCAACAATAACTAGTAACTAGGTCACTCTGAAAGTAATGCCTCCTATTAATAGCCATGGAAACTACAACAGATGCAAAGAGCATAATAACACCGTTTGATGGACCGAATCCTAGGCTACAAAAGAATATTTTTCAACTGATTCCGTGACTCTCCACAATTAGCTATACATTTTCATCAGCAATGAACAAGAGCCAGCATGCCGTGCTTTTAAAAATCTGTATCAGTGGAAGTGACCACTGCCAACACTGCTAACACAATGCCCACCACCTCACTGTGCTCACATCCTCTATTTGGTCTCCATCAACATTCAGCAAACACTGATGAATGTCCATAGGTGATTTTTTTTTCCACTAGAGGAAGTCAGTGACACACAGTTGCTCCATACGCACTTTCATTTTGCTGGACTGCCCCTCTGCTGCCGTCTGTCACACAACAACAACATGTAGCGGAATACTGGGAGAGGTTCAAATTTATGTCCGTACCACCAACCTCTGCCTCAGATGTTCTGGACCAGTACAATAAACAGGAGGCATTACTTTTGGAGCAGCTATATTGCATTTTGGTGTTAGTAGCAAATGATTTTACAGAGCCTCTGCATTTGTTCAGTAGTGTATGTTTCCTTGTACCTCAGTTTCCTAGCTGCAAAACATGGTGGATAAAGCTTTCTTCTTCCAGTACTCGTCTGTCTATACAGGTTGCCTTTGGCAAGAAATGTTAATCATTTGTTCTTTGAGCAAAACCTAGAAGCTGTACAGTTTCTTGCTTGAGATTTTTAGGTGACACTTCCTCTGAAAGCACAAACACCGTACCAACTCTTACTTTGATGAGGGTTTGCATAACACATACACTTTTGCCTTCATGCTGTTAATTCAAAATTTTGTTTGTTATGTAGGTTTTTCCTCCAGTCTTCCTGTGTTCAGCTGATGACACGTGTTCCATACTATGCGTAGTTCTTGAGATGTCTCAATAAACTGATAGTCTGTTTTTTTCATGTAGCATTTGCTCTGTGTCACTTGTGTAGTGGGTTGGGAGCCTTCAGGTGGAGGTGGCAGATGAATTATCTTTAGGAAACTTCAAGGGTAAGACCACAGAAAAGTTAAAATGTAAAAGGCTTCCTGTGGAGAGTCTGTCTGACATGAGGTTCATGAAAGGTGAGAATAAAGCACATTAATTAGTGGCTAATAAGTAAACCACTGCCTTGATAGATAGGAACTCTGTGACTGCATCAAACTACCCTCACAAAATTTCTTACAAAGGGACTAATTTACAGGACTCTACACAGTAACAAAGTATTTCTGTAATTACTGTAGAGGAAAGTCCCTTGTTCTTTGCTGCTGTCACTGAGAGTAGTAATTCATAATTTTTTAGGACGACTTTTGTTTTTGTTTTGTTTATTCTCAGCGAAGTTTTTTGCTCTTTGATGATGTGACATGCCTGGTCCTTTTCTGCTGTCAGCAATTAAGAGATGATCTCAACTGAACAAAAGGGCTTTGTGACAAAGGAAACATTTGCCTGAAATGTTCCCATGTGAGCTTTGGACATGGTTATGCTCTGAACAGGTGAAAAAAAAAACCAAGGCTTTTGTCAGAATGATAGGCAGGCAGCACAAGCAAAGTTTAACCCAAATCCTTTCATAGATACTGGAAAGTCATAAGCCTTGAGATGACACTGGCACATTCAACATGCTGTGTGATCTGGGACTCTGTTGCTTGTATCATTGTGTGAATGTGTGTACAGTGTAAACATTTTATGAACTGCAGTTTCTGATCCATCGGTCTGTCTGGGCAAGAATGTCCCTTGATACTAAAAAGAACAGCAATCAGGACAGAATTGGTCAATGCGGCATGTCTAATGGTGGGAACATATTTGAAGGACTCACTATAGACACAATAGGCTCTCTAAATAGCCTCTTTGCACCCAGAGTCTTATTGCAAACAGGTTCATTAAGGAGAGACATTCTGACACACAGCATCACAGTAATGAAAGCAGCTCTGTTTTTCTAATATTGTGTCTTGCCACTTCAGTTATGCTGCTGGTACAAGATTTCCCTTGTGTTGTTGTATATTTCTCTAGAAAAAGAATCAGTCTTCATAGAATATACAATTATTTTGTACAGGAATATATAACTCATACCTAAGAATCTGTCCTTCCTGTTTATGTGCACTAGTGCAAAAATAATTGGCAATCACATCTTCAAAAACCAAAAATGCTTTCAGCTTTGATTTGAAAGGTTTATATATGTTAAACTTGTTATAATGAATACATATAGATACATATATACAGTTGTAATATACTTTCATGAATACAAAAAGTTGGAAAATACATTGTTCATGACCAAACACAAAATGAATATTAGTCTAATTTTTTTTTTTCCCATGAGACACCTTGATTTGTTTTGCTTTTTTTCTCTTTAGGCACTGAAGTATAAGTTCATAGAGAGTAAAATCTAAAGGTTATAGTTTATCCTACTTTACATATAACTGGTGTGTGACTTAAGCTGTTGGATTGGCGTAATGTATACTTTGAACATTATGACCATGGGGGGAAAAAAGGTAATATTGGTTTAAAAGTGGATATGGAAAATTTAATGTGCTCAAGTGGGAACAATGACATATTAAAAAAAAAAAAAAATTCATGACACAGATCTAATAATTCACTTGCCCCTGTAGGAATGGAGTATCGGCTCTGATGCCTCTTGGTAGTTTATTTTTATATACGCCCCTGGTCCCTGCTGTGTATCCTTCGTATGGGTTCCAGAAAAAAGAAAGAAAATAACCTGTAGGGAAATCAGCTTAGAAACCTTTCATTAAATACATTGTGTTTCATATCATGTCGTTCACAAAATCTCCAGGAAAGATAGAAAGTGTTATCAGACTGCATGTGTAAAATACTATATTTGAATACTATAATTTGCTGTAAGATTAAAGACCAAGGGTATAGACATATTCGTTATTTCATTATTCACTTATGCTTGATGGATAATGCTTCAGGGGTTCTTTTCATTTTTTCTGGGCTAGCACACATTCGCAGTTTTAACTTTTTTTGTTTAATACTGCAGAAAATATTCCTGCTCCTCTAAATTCAGCTATTCTCCTTGTTTTCTGTTTAGTCATGTGATTATTATTCTTCTGGAGGGGTTATATATAGCTTTAAAGTTTTTGGTTTTGAATTTGTCTTTTGACTCCGTTTTAGAAGTAGCTAGATCATACTAATTATAACAGAAATTTAAAGTTGCTTTTTTACAAAAATTGAGAAATAGACAGTTCTGGTTTGTAGATAATTGTGTTATCTGAAGCTTAAAAGCTTGTCAATAATTTTGTATGGGATCTTCAAAATCTGTCACAGTTTTATGACTGTTCATGAAGCCTCCTATTCTTCTGCCTGCTTCTTTTCCTCTTTTCTCTGTCTACTTAGATTTAAGTAGCTTTCACTTTCCTCTTATTTTGCCCAATTTAATATTTATTATTGTGCAAAACACAGTGCTTTGCAAACTCCAAATAATTCATAGGAGAAAATGTGGCTGCTCTGGCTACAGACACCTCTCTGGCTATCAGAGAATCACAGAATCATAGAATAGCTTATATTGGAAGGGACCTCATAAATTATCTAGTTCTAGCAACCCTGCCCAGCCCAGGCTGCCCAGGGCCCCATCCAACCTGGCCTTGAATTATTCCAGGGATGGGGCATCCACAACTTCTCTGGGCAGCCTGTTCCAGTGCCTCACCACCCTCCAAGTAAAAATTTCTGCTCAACATGTAATGTAAATCTCCCTTGTTTTAGTTTAAAACCCTTCCCCCTTGTCCTGCCGCTACAAGACTGTGTAAAAAGTCGGTCTTCATCCTGTTTGTAAGCTCCTCTTAAGTACTGAAATGACAACTTGAAGTCTCCCTGAATCCTACTCTTCTTCAGGCTGAACAGGCATCAGCCTCTCTTCATAGGAGAAGTGATCATCTTTGTGTCCTCCTGTGGACCAAACTCTTAACAGCTCCATGGTTTTAATGTATTGGAGCTCCAGGTCCGGATGCGGTACTGCAAGGGGCAGAGTAGAGGGGGATTATCCTCTCTGTCTCCCTGCTGACCACACCTCTTTTGATTCAAAACTACAAATGATTCACATAGAGACCATGTCCTCTTTTCAACTTCCCTTCAGGTATTTGTACACACTGGCGATATTCTCCTTAGCTGTCTTCTCACTAAACAGTGGCAAGTCTCTCTTGCATTCCCCTGATAATCATGGAATCGTAGAATCGTAGAAAGGCCTGGGTTNGCACACACTATTGTCTTGTGACAAGCTTTTGATCCAGCAGAATCCCCAGGTCCCTCTCAGCAGGGCTGCATTCAAGGACTTCTTCCAGCCTGTACACATATCTGGGACTGCCCTGAGCCAGGTGCAGCACTCTATACTTGGCCTTATTGAATCTCATTTGATTCATGCAGTCCCACTTTTCAAGCCTGTCTATGTCCCTTCAAATGGCATCCCTTCNGGGACTCTCCCGGAATGGGACATCACAGCGACTCAGGGCAGCCTGTTACAGCACCTCCCAGCTCTTCCTGTTTCTAATCTAAACCTTCCCTCCTTGAGGTTAAAACCATTCCCCGTGTCCTAGCACTACAGCTGATTCCCCTGCTGTTCATAATCCTCTTTTAAGCACTGGAAGGCAGCAATGAGGTCTCCTTGCAGCCTTATATTCTTCTGGCTGAACAAGCCCAGCTCCCTCAGTCTTTCCTCATAGGGGAGGTATTCCACACCTCTGATCATCTTCGTGGCCCTCCTCTGGACCCTTTTCAACAGTTCCACATCCTTCCTGTACTGGGGACCCCAGACCTGGATGCAGTACTCCAGATGGGACCTCATGAGGACAGAGGGACAGTGACCTTCCTGTCCCTACTTGCCACCCCTATTCTGATAGAGCCCAGGATACCACTGCCCTTCTGAGCTACAAGAGCACACTGCTGGCTCATGTTCAGATTTTCATCCACGAGGACCCCCAGGTCCTTCTCCACCGGGCTGCTCTCAAGGAGTTCTTCCCTCAGTCTGTACACGTATCTGGGGTAACTCCAGCCCAAGTGCAAAACCTTGCACTTTGCTATATTGAACCTCATGAGGTTTATACAGGCTGAGGTCCCTCTGATAGTATCTCTTCCTTCTAATGTGTCAGCCAGACCATTCAGCTTGGTGTCATTGGCAAACTTGCTGAGGGTGCACTTGAGCCTGTCATCGATGTCACTGATGAAGATATTGAAGAGAAGGGATGGTCTAGTCCATTGATTATTTTTATGGCCTTTTCTGGACTTTCTCAGGTAAGGCCATGTTTCTGTTGTATTTGGGGTACCCAGAACTGGATACATTTATCTCTGTTTGATACTGTTTGATAGAGTGGTCCATCAGCCACTTTTCCCAGCTGTCAAACTTGGTGAGAGTAGACTCTGCCCCATCAACTTGATTAGAGGCAGCTGTTGAAATACATACAGTCTAATGTATGGGTATCTGGCAAAAAACTCCACTGACAGAGATCTGGGTTCTTGGTCAACACTGAGATAAACATAAGTAAACAGTGTGCCCAAGCAGCCAGGAAGGCTAACTGTACTGTGGGGTGCATCAGGCATAGAATCACAGAATCACAGAATTGTAGGGGTTGGAAGGAACCTCTAGAGATCATCTAGACCAACGCAGGCTCCCTAGACCAGGTTGCACAGGTAGGCATCCAGACAGGTCTTCAGCATCTCCAGAGAAGTAGACTTCACAACCTTTCTGGGCAACCTGTTCCAGTGCTCCTTCACAGTGTTACTAGCTGTGAGGGAGGTGGATTGTCCTTCTCCACGGTGTACTGCTGTGGCCTCATCTTGAGTACCATGTGCAGTTTTGGGCACCATAGTACAAAAACAGCATAAAACTATTAGAGAGTGTTCAAAGGAGGCTACAAAGATGGTGATGGATCTAGAGTGGAAGGCATCAGCTGAAGTGCCTTGGTTTGTTCAGCCCAGACAAGAGGAAACCTCATTGCGGTTGATGGCTTCCTCATGAGGCGAGTCCTAATCTCTCTTCTGTCCAGCAATGGAACCAGAGAGAATAGCTCAAAGCTGCAACAGGGGAGGTTAAGGTTGGTTATTAGGAAAAGACTCTTCACTAAGAGGGTGGTCAGGCACTGGAATAGGTTCCTCAGGGAAGTGATCATGATACTGAGCTGCCAAAGTTCAAGAAGCATCTGGACAACACTTTCGGACATATGGTCTGAGTTTTGGGTGGTCCTGTATGAAGCCAGGGGTTGGACTCAATGATCCTTGTGGGTCCCTTTCAACTTGGGATATTCTGTGATTCTATGATTAATGAAAGGTACTGAACAGGACTGGACTCAATTTTGACCCTTGGGATACATAAATATAGACTTTCTTCCACTGAACACAGTCCTCTAGGCCCAGAGATTCAGCTATTTTCAGTCTTCTTCAGTGTTCATCTCACTTCTACTTTATCAGGTTCTATATGAAAATTTTACAGAAGATACTGTTGAATAGCCAATATCCACCAGTCTTTCTTGATCTGTGAAACACAGAATCACAGAACTGTAGCGTTGGAAGGGACCTCTGGAGATCATCAAGTCCACCCTCCCATCTAAAGCAGGTTCCCTGAAGTAGGTTAAACAGGAAAGCATCCAGACAACTTTTGAATATCTCCAGAGAACGAGACTCCACAACCTCCCTGGGCAGCCTGTGCCAGTACTCTGTCGCCCTCAAAGAAAGAAATTTTTTTCCTCATGGTCAGATGGAACTTCCTGTAAAGACAGTCAGTTCATTGAAAACACTGTCATGTCAAATATAACTTCTTGTTGAGTCCATGCTGGCTTATTTTGAAATACTTTCCAGGTTTAGCTGCTCCTTTCTCACTTTCTCAGAACTTTAGGTGATTGAGGTGATTGGCCTTTCATTCCCTGGGTCTTTCATGAACTTCCTGAAGATAGATGTGACTTTTGCTTTCCTGTGACTCTCAAGTACTTCTTTTTGCTGTACTTGTTCACCAATTATCAAGATTGGCCTCACAATATCAGTCAGCTTTCTCAGCACTCATTCATTTCATCAGGGACTATGAGTGTACATATCCAGTTTGGTTGTTCTCCGACTTTATCCTTTTCCACAGAGGGTAAGTCTTTGTTGATCCAGACTTTCCTCCTGGTTTCTGGGACTTCTGATTTCTCAAGAATGGTCTTAATAGTAAAGACTGAGGCGAAGAACTAGTTCCTCAGTCTTTTTTGTATGCTCAGTCATCAGAGCCTCTACCCCATTTAGCATCAGGTTTGCATTTTCCCAAGTCATCCTTTTGATCCTTTTTCAGTCATTAAAGCCCTTCTTTCTCCTACTAGAATTCCTGACCAGATTAATCTCCAGGTGAGAGTTTCTTCACCGTGCCTCTGCATGCATAGACCCAAATTTATGTATTCTTGCCAGGTCATCTGTCTCTTCAGCCTTCTACATATTCCATTTGTAAGCCTTAGGTTTGCTAGAATCTACTAGTTCACCATGCCTCCAAGTATTTCTCCTTATTTGCTGCTCATTAGGATGTTCTGCTCTTGACCTTGGAGCAGGTGATTCTTTATTATCAATTAATTTTCTTGAACTATGCTTCCCTCCCTGTGCTTATTCAAGGCCAGGCTGGATGAGACCCTGAGCTGCCTGATCTAGTGGGTCACAACTCTGCCCATGGCAGGCTGTTGGAACTAGGTGATCTTTAAGGTCCTTTCCAATCTAAGCCATTCTATGATTCTATGGTTCTATGATTCTTCCAAGCAAATCACTGAAGAGGCCAAAGTCTGCTGTCCTGAAATCCAGTGTTGTAACTAATTTTTGCTGTGTTTCAGGCTCTTATTGTCTTGAAATCTGGCATCTTTTTGTCACTACAGCCAAGGCTGTGTTTAGCCTTCACATCCAAAATGAGTAATGTCTTGTTCTGATAGTAAGATCCTGCAGAACACCTCTCCTCATTGGCTGCATTGTTTCTTGTGCTATAGAGAAGTCACTGATTCACTCCAGGAACATCTTGAATTGGTTACACTCTTCTGTTTTTATTTCCATCAGCAAGCATTGGGGTAGTTGAAATCCTGCATGAAAACAGGATTGTCTGTGAACGCGAGACTGCTTCCAGTGGTCTGTAGAAGGCCCCATCCGCCTGTTCTTTCTGGTCAAGCAGTCTGTAATAGACAGTAGACCCTACAATGTGGATCTGCTAGTGGGTCTGCTCCAAGCACCTTGCCAGCACCTTTCAAGGATTGCTGGCAGTGTGGCAGATCACTTAACATGAAGTCCTTTTCTTTGCAGTATCCTGGCAGGCTTTTGAAGAGTTACAGCAGACTTCTGTCACACATTTTTTGCTTTCGTATGAGATACTGGAAGGCGGAGGGGTTGTTTGCACCTGAGATGGCAGCCATGATACTTTAATTTGTTTATTGCTGTCATTTTAGACTAAAATTCACCTCTGCTGTGTTTAATAAGTGGAACTGACAACTGGTAATGACAGAGAAGCTGGCAAGTAATAAGTAGTCATGATTTTACAGGTAGCTTCCCTTTTCTCACTTTACTACTTGCCTTTCTGCCCTCCCTCTTTCCCTGTCCTCCTTTCTTTATTTCCTTCCCTTCCACCCCCACACCCCCCCCCCCCCCCCCCTTTTTGCTTCACATTTCCCTCCTCTCCTTCTTACTCCTCCTTCTCTCTTTTTCTCCTGTCTTCTCCATCAGAATCCCAGGATGCCAGATGGGCCAAGGTTGGCAGAACCTT
>VXAB01003493.1:0-15193 GCA_013399175.1 Odontophorus gujanensis
TCAGGTCCATTAGCTGGTCTTGAACTAGGCATGCACTTACAGCAGGCCCCCTGTGTATGTCATATGGTCCCTCCACATACGCCAGACATTACTATGTTGCATGCTCCTGGTGTGGCCCCACCTTGAGTACTCTCCAGTTTAGATGTCAGAGCACAGCAAAGTACAGAGAAGACAAAACTGTTACAGAATACCTAAAAGGGGGCTACAAATATAGCGAATGGTCTAATGGGAAAGATGTATGAGAAGAGGCTGAGACCCCTGGGTGTGTGAGACACAGAGCAGGAAAGGCTGATGGGAGACCTAATGGTGGCTGCAGCTCCTCACAGGGAGCGGAGGGCAGTGCTGAACTCTGCTCTCTCTGACAGTGGCATGGCTTGAGGGAACAAAATGGAGCTGAGCCAGGGGAGGAGCAGCTGCACACTGGGGTCAGGGTCTGCCCCAGAAAGTGTTTTGGCACTGCAATAGGGTCCCCAGGGCAGTAGTCATGGCACTGAGCTTATTCAAGAAGCACCTGGACAACACTCTTAGTCTTATGACCTAATTTTTTGGTGCTCTTGGGTGGAGCCAGGAGTTGGACTCAGTGACCCTTATGGGCCCCTTCCAACACAGGATATTCTACGCTTCTGTGCTTACAGGAATGAATAACATACTGAGTGTGAACAGAAAAAATTTCTGGAGGACAGATTGATAAATGGTCATTTTCTCCCTTATGTATACAAACTCCAATACTTGCATGCGTACCATATGAACACTATAGCCTACATATAGTCATTCCATCATTTCTCTTTCAAAAGAATGGTTGTTCTTTAAATTGACGCTTTCTTTGATGGTGAGTAACATTCATTCCAGCCAACAATTTTTATTGTACTTCTTTCAACTCTAGCTATAAAAGTATATAACATCAGACCTTGACCAGAGTATTAAAAGTTGAGTGACTAATGATTTAATGAATCTCCAACTCCATTCTGTTACATCACAAAGACAACTTTGCATAAGAGACTTACTGTAGTAATTCATTCATTTTTTTTTTTTCATCTTAGTGTACATTAGGAACATTTGGCAGCTTCCCAGCTTAACGATGACTTTTGGCAACTCCAAACAGCCATGACACTGATTTGTTTGATAGAAGTGAGAGTGAGTTATGCCTTTTACAGTACAGAATTGACATTTTTCTATTGACTTTGCACAGTTTGCTTCCTAAGGTCTGAAATCTGTTGGTTAGTTTTGTTTTTTTAGATATTCACTAACCTATAATCCCCCTGCCCCATACACTTGCCTCCAAATATATTTACTATTTCATAAATAGCTCCAAGCCCCAAATCAGCAGAAGGTCCCTAGAGAATAATAATTAAACTGAGCTAATTTTATATCTAGAGCTATTTGCAATGTATTTCACAGGTACTACACTGCATGGATCATTTTTGTTAAAACTGAAGCGGTGACTGAAATTACCCACATCAATTACAACAACTCTCAGTGTTTTCAGCTGCACATGAAGATTTTGGCACCCTTTCTGGCAATTCTTTGTACCTCACTGCAGTCCAGGGAGCAGCTGAGATGCGGTTTAATTTTAGGATTGCTAACGTTAACTGGAATGACGGTTAAGAGTAAGAAAGCAAGCTCTATAGGAAGCTTATAAAACGCTATTTGCAGGGCTCAAAATGGAGTGGTTTCATCCTGAGAATGACGAGGATTATACGTTAGATACTCAAAGGCTTCTTGCATTTTTCCTAATAAATGATCCCCAATCATAACCAGTAGAAAGGAAATGTAGACATACCTGTCTGGGGTATCATTACATGTTGGTTTGTTGTGACCCCTGCTCTCACATATGTTGGAAAGGCATTCTCACCTATCCATGGTTTAAGGTTGCATGCTCCAGTAATTCCTTTTTGCATCTATATCACCATTTAATGTGTTAATCTGATTCAGAGATTTGGCAGATTTATCTGCTTTACTGAGACAGAAATGCCACTAAATAAGAAGTCCTGGCCAGTGTCCTGAAGCAAACATGCAGCTATGTAATTTTGTTCAGCAACATTAAAAAATGTAAATGCCTGTTTGTTTCAACATTTTTTTCCAAGTATTTTGCTGAATCAGGACATATCTCTAATCACACGAGAAGTTACTGAGATCTTCAGAATCAGTGGAAGTTAAAGAATGTGTCTTACTGCTGTAATTGTGGACTTCAAACTTCACAAAAGGGTTTCCCAAGGGCAGAACATTTACCAGTCCATTTTCATCTGAACAGCAACCCTTTTTAATGGGAGTTGACACACCTTTCACTGCTTTTTTTCATAGCTATTAGCTGACTTGTGAATGGAATTCTCAAGATTTGGGTTGCATTCTTGCGAGTAAGTTGTATTTAAAATTGAGTTGGATTGCTGTTTCTGATTGCCAACTAAAACACATTTAAATACATTTTCATTTAATTTGAAATGGTGGAGATTTTTATTATTTTATTTTATTTTATTTCATTTCATTTCATTTCATTTCATTTCATTTCATTTCATTTCATTTCATTTCATTTTATCCTGTTCAGGTTGTTTCCTAATGCATTCCACCAGCCCAGTTTATTTCCAAATAATAAGATATATTTTATCTTTCCAAAGACATGCATTTATTTTAATTATGGTGTTCAAATTGGAAATCTTACCTGGCTCTGACTAGTAGAGCTGCTTACATCTATACTTGGTGTAGAGTTCTGCATACCTGGAGAAAGTGAGATCATTGTCCTGCCACTTGTAACAGGAAAAGTGAAGGTTTAATGCAAATGGAAACACTACCTTAGCTACAGATTGACAGCTGTTGAATCACATATAGAAATCTTTTCTATCTCTGCATCACTCTACAAGCTTCGTTTACATCTGCTTGTTGCAGACTGGGAGAGAACGCACTGAATTACACTGGAATAAATCTGTTGGATGGGAAAGAAGCAAACTCCTAGTCATTGTTACACTATCTGTGGAGGAAATCCTCTAGAGATGTGACAGAGACTGTGATCCTAGGAATTCATTGTATCATAGAATCACAGAGTAGCTTAGGTTGGAAGAGACCTCAAAGCTTACCCAGTTCCAACCCTCTGCTGTAGGTATGGCTGCTACCCATCAGATAAGGATGCCCAGGGCCCCATCCAACCTGGTCTTGAGTGCATCCAGGAATGGTGCATCCACAGCTTCTCTGGGCATCCTGTGGCAGTGCCTCACTGATGCCTGAGTAAAAAATTTCTTCCTAATATCTAACATACTTTTCCCCTTGTTTAGTCAAAACCTTTTCCCCTTGTCCTATCCCTATCTACCTGTGTACCAAGTTGGTCTCCCTCCTGCTTCTAAGTTCCTTCCAAGTGCTGAAAGGCTGCAATAAGGTCTTCTAAGAACCATTTTCCATGCTGAATGCTTTGGTGTAAAATTAATCTTGGAAATTGGGGATTTTTGTGATAAAATATGAGCTGCAGCTTAATTTTTTTGAAACAAACAAACAAGCCATATTTGGTACATGTTGGCATGCAATGCATAGACAAAGAGCTGCAATTACTTAGCTGCACTTAAGGAATTTTAACTGTTGTGAAAGAAGATCCTATCTGCAGTTATCCAAAGCTCCTGGTCACTCACAAAACTCACGGCTCACATGTTTAGAATCCTGAATGAGAAGACAAGTGTTCATACTTGGCTGTTACAACCAAGCTGCTACTGTCACTGATTCTAAGGTAGATGTTGAATGTATTAAACATACAATGACATCTGAGGCTGTAAGGAATGAAATATGTAGCCTGTATTATCCTAGCTTTTAAGTAAAACTCCTTCTTAATGGAAAAATGCCATTGACAGATTAATCAAGATCATGTAAAATATCCCTCAGTCTCATCACAGCTAATTAGCAGTCTGGACTTGAAAGATGTTAAGCTGTTTACTAGTCAAATTAAATACAATGAAGATTTGAGAGGCTGGTGGCTGTCAAGAAGACAATACCTTGGATACCAATGATCTACTCTAACCACTGTTCAGTTTTTGTTTGTTTTTTGTTTTTCATCTTGAAAAATGTTATATCCCTACTAGTTTTGCAGTTAGGTTAGAACTTTAGTTAGAGTGAGAGTTTAAGAGAACTGGATTCCGTGACAATAAAATTTCTGTCTTCAGTAAACTCATCTGGAAACTAAGTCTACAGAATATAAGTTTGGAGAAAAAACTTGTCAGCAAGAATAATCTTGTTCCAAGATAGCTGTGCAAATTTAGAGCTAATATCTGTAGAAAGGTTAGTAATATTTAAATGAAATGCTTTCATTTGAAATGAAATGAAATGCTTTCATTTTTCATTTGAATCCTTTGAAAAGGCCTGAAACTGATTTATCGTAATTGACAGTGGGACTGTCGGAATTGATCCCTGGAGTCTTGGGCATGTAAACTCACATCCTCCTAGATCTGGTTTACAAGACAGACTTGAAGGACAGGACAGAAGACTTAAGTCTTCTCCACGCCCAGTGGGAATCTAGTTGTTAGGCTATTGGCTATACTGAAGTAAGACACTTTTCAATTCTTTGTGGAGATATTTAGCAATTTGAAGAAGCATTTCCACTTTGTATAAACATGTAAATGGTTACAGAAATAGGAATTTGAAACCACTTCCTGACTTTATGAGTCACACCATTGAATCACTTCTCCCTATAGACTAATGCATATTTACAGAAAGTAGAATAATTTTAATTTTTTGAAACAACATCATCAACAGCAACAACAAAAAAAACAACCAACCAAACAAGAAAACCACATCCAGGGCTTTAATCAAGAAAGAAATACAGTTTTAATCAAGAGAGATATTGGGAGATAAATACTGACTCTATACTTTCCCTTGATAACATCTTTCATTTGGAAAATTGGCTAGTATCAACAATGTATTAATAGAAGCATTATTATTTGATGACTACTAGCTCTTACCATTTTAAGTGTCATTTTGTTTTAGATTTGTAAAACTCAGTTATTTTCTTTTAATGTTAGTCATTGATATTGGTTTCTACTAAGTATTTTTGGATTGTGAATTTTAATGTTGTAGGAAAACAAAGAGAATCTGTTCCAGCATATGAAAAACTTGAAAATAAAATGTTGAAAGAAACTCTGATTTCACTGAGGACAATGCAAACTTAAATGTATAAGAACTTTATTTTGAAAATAGCCATATTTTATTCCTGGTTTTCCCCTGAGTTTTAAACAATTAAGCGAGAAAATAATGGCATTTTGAAGCTGTCCGTATGTATTTGGTTAATTTACACCTTCATGATTGCAAAACTTCTGTTAAAATCTGAGGGGATTTTCCTTGAGGCAAAAACTGCTTTACCTTGCCAAATTGCCTTCATTCCATGGACATCATTCTATGGAAAACTGGGGCATCCAGCTCATGTATGAAGGAAACCAGCAGCTTAATATAACCAGAGAAGAACAAAACTGATCCATCTGCAGCAACCCTCAAGGGAAGACAAAAGAAAATTGAAAAATGGAAAACGAAGTTAGAAAAGATACACATATAGAATACTAGAACTTTTCTTAAGGTGGTCTTTATTACACTTCATTGCCAGTGGAACAGGCAAACCTAACTGTTGAGCAGGTGAAACTATTTTAGAGAGAATATTTGTTAATAGTTGATTATAAAGTTATGGATAAGCATTGCAGGTAAATCTGGGAGATACCAAAAGACACGACAGTAGTGAACTCCGAAATGAAAACTGATGGTTGCAGGGCTACAGCTGCTGTCCAGTGGATCATATCTATACTGCCTGTACTTAAAACAAATGATACATCTGCATCCAGTTTCTTGTGCCTGGTGATATCACCCTCATCTGCACCGTATTAAGAAAGATGGAATGTGCTTTATTCAATAAAAAATGGGAAATTATTGCAGTAATGCGAAGTAACCAAGAAACAATTTCCTTTCAACAGCCAATGTCTCAATCTACCTTCCTTAACATTCTTTTACTTAAGAAACAGAGAATACTGGAATCTTATTTACAATGCCTAAGATTTATGACCTACACACTGTCATCAAGTGCAATAGAAACCAGTGTTAATTTTTAATCTGTGCTTGTGTCACAAAGGATTTTCCATTTTAGCTGTCACAGACTTTTTTGAATCTTTCTGTGTTCTCAGATTATTTTTATAATTTGTGGCCACTGGTAATTACGTTTTGATTTAACTATCTTGAAAGAAGTTAGGAAACCAATCCAACATTTTTTAATAGTGATGTTAATTCTAACCAATTTCCACTTTTCTTAATGCAAGAAATTTCCTTAAAGTTTTTAATTTAAATGCTGATTATTCATTTCTAACTGAACTCACAATTAATAAAATGACCAATGCTATTTCTTGCTAAAAGTGTTTGAAATCCATATCTAGATGACAGAAAGAAGGATGCAAGAACAACCAAGTAGTGTACAGCAGTAGGAGTTTTCTCCAAACAGCATATGCATTGAGTAGGGTAGGTCAAGGATGGAACAAGTTACTGATAATGCTCTTTGGACTATTAAGACTAGAAGCATTAAGGAAATAAGTTTCCCAGGTGAAAATTTCACATTTTTAAAAGTTAATTTTCTCAGGAAAAAAAACCAAAAAAAACCAAACCAAACCAAATCAAAACAAACAAACAAAAAAAAGATTGACTGGGCCTCCTTTCCTTAAACAGTATTTCCAAGAGATACTACAGGCAGTCTTCTTTTTTTTATACTGGGCTTGAAGGCT
Source organism: Odontophorus gujanensis (assembly GCA_013399175.1). Classification (NCBI taxonomy): domain Eukaryota; kingdom Metazoa; phylum Chordata; class Aves; order Galliformes; family Odontophoridae; genus Odontophorus; species Odontophorus gujanensis. Next base: position 6,723 of record VXAB01003493.1, read on the forward strand.
AGAAAGGCTTCTCTCTGAAATGAAGCAACAGCAATAATACTGTTTGGGAAGAAACTTGTTAGAATGTGGTAGATGTAGATAACTTGGGGATGCAGAAGGTGCAGAAGGTGTTTCAGACTTCAGTTGATACACAAATAGAGTGTTGGATAATAAAATGTAAAAACCCATTTATAATCCATTACACAACACATAATCAAACTATTCAAGTTATTGCCAGATATGGAATAAATAGCAAAATATGTTTTCTTTTTTAATCCAGACATCTTTATGACCTTAATTACATTAGGATAAAAAAATATATAAAGATATACAAATCTTATTTTTAAGTATATATTAATCATGGACTGGTGGAGATATGAAATCTTTCAGTTTCTCCAATAGAGATACTGAGCATAATTTTACAGTGGGGCTTTATATCTTCCTCTGAAATAGCTATTTCTGACCACTGATGGATTATGCATTCCAATGAGTGAAGCTTCTCCCACCTGCAACTTGCCTTTAGCCTACATAGACTTCAGATAGAAGGGATGAGGCTAAATCTCTCTATGAGCAACCCTAACAAAGACCCTTAGACTGCAATAGTTTCAATCCAATAAATTTGTCTTTTAGTAGATTAAAGAAAAAATTTGTGCTTCACTGTTGTGAAGAGTCAGGTAGAGATCTGGCATCACAAGTCTTAAATGGCAGAATTTCTGGTGGTAGAAATAAAGAACAGGCCTTTCCCCTCATGTAAATTTTTTTGAACATCATATAATTACACATCACTTAGTGAATGGTCACACAGGATTCCCCATAGAAGAGGAATGTTGTCACGTTTTGAAACACAAAACCTTAAATGAATATCCAGGATTTAAGCTGTGTAAGAAATGGTAGGGGTAGGTTTTTTCCGGTGGTACCTTCTTATGGTTTAAATTCAGGTAGATTATTAACTTGAATCATAGTGCTGACACAAAGAATCATAAATATAATCTTCCTCATCTCTTTCTTTGTGTTGTAAAATCAAATACAAGAAAATTTATCTCCATGATGGCAACACTGTCTCTCAGCCTACCCTCATAGGAGAGTTGTTCTGTCCCTTGGATCATTTTCGTGGTCCTCCTCTGGATGCAGTTCAACAGGTCTATGTCTCTCTTCTGCTGAAGACTCCATATTTGGATGCAGTATGCCAGGTGTGTCCACTCTATTGCAGCATAGAGGGGCAGCATCACTTTACTCAACCTGCTAGCCACACTTCTTTTTGATGCAGCCAGGATCCAGCTAGCTTTCTGGGCTGCAAAGGCAGATTGCTGGCTCATGACCAGTTTGCTATCCAACTCCCCAAGTACTCCCCAGCACTTTTCTGCAGGGCTGCACACAATCCTTTCATCCTCCAGCTTGTATTGGTAGTGAGGGTTACCTCAACACAGGCGCAAGACCCTGCACTCAGCTTTCTTGAACCTCATGATGTTCTCCTGGGGACACCACTTGAGTCTATCTAGGACTCTCTGTATGGCATCCTTGGGTATATTGACCACATGGCACAGCCTGGGGTTTCAAGGATACCAAAGGAAAAAAAAATCATCTATTTATTTTTATGAGACTTTTTCAGTTGACATGAATAAATGCCCTGCAAATATTCAAACTGAATATATAGAATTGCAATCAGATATTCAACTCAAAAATATGATCGTCTCTTTACCAGACTTTCATGATCCCTATCCCTATTCCCTTCACCTTATTCATATCATTGTTTCTTGGTAGTACACATATTTTAAACAATTACTGTCGAGGATGAAGTACAGGAAGAGTAACATTTCAACAAAAATCTCTCATGAACACCTTGAGACCTCACCAAGAATTGCAATCACTGCCATCAAATCAGACTGGAGTGTTAGTTTGACAAAAACAAGGTCAAATATCCTACTAGTTTTATGTTTTTCTTCCTCTCTCCTTTTTCTTTTAATGTTTTAATAAAAAATATTTAAAATAAAAATTATTTGTTATTTTTTAATGATATTTTATATTTTGCAAAGGCTATTTTGAAATTAATGCTTCCTGTTTTATTATGATGGCCCATAACATCAGAGGCAGATATTTGTACAGCAGTAGAGGTTGAACCTTCCGATCAATATCCTGTTACTATGTGACAGATGGCAGCNCAGTTCAACAGGTCTATGTCTCTCTTCTGCTGAAGACTCCATATTTGGATGCAGTATGCCAGGTGTGTCCACTCTATTGCAGCATAGAGGGGCAGCATCACTTTACTCAACCTGCTAGCCACACTTCTTTTTGATGCAGCCAGGATCCAGCTAGCTTTCTGGGCTGCAAAGGCAGATTGCTGGCTCATGACCAGTTTGCTATCCAACTCCCCAAGTACTCCCCAGCACTTTTCTGCAGGGCTGCACACAATCCTTTCAGTGATGCGTTTCAGTAGTAGTAACATTGGATCACCTTTGCTGTTACAGACTGCTAAGAGTATGGCATGCAAGTTCCTTTCCATCTGTGGTGAAACTGTGTAGCTCATGGTGATGGTTACGTTGAAAAACAGTGTTTTTTAGCTGAGAATTTTCTCTATCAGTTATTATGTTATTATGCTTTTGTATCTGTTGTAGTTTCTATGGAAATAAATAGGAGGCATTTCTATTCAATAAATGCAGCCCAGGCAAGCAAAAAGTTTGTACGCCCATGTTCTAGATGAAGATTCCTGAAGTTTTAGCAGGACATTGTGTATCGCAAATGCACCTTATTGTTTCCATAGGAGGTACAGTCATTCATGTAGCATTGATGGCCTCAAAATCTGACTCAATCCAATCAGATGAGAGACCAATAGCAGGGTAATCTTAGGTCAATTTTTCTTTACTTATTTTGAACAAAATTGAATGATAACAGAAAAGGAAATGAGGTAGTTCAGATGACCATTGCAACTAGAAAAGGAATTTTGGTTGACTGTGGCAGATATGATAAAGATCTTGAAGTTACAGAAGTTTTGCCTAGCACCTAGGAGCTTAGAAAGTGTGAAAAAGGGGATAGGAGAGCAGGAAGAAAAGAGCATTTGAAAAAAAGTCATTAAATTAATGTCATCAAGGAACCACAACAGAACATAAGAAACAGCACAAAAACATACTCTTTTGGTTATGTATAAGATTTGATCATCTCACTTCAGTGTAGCTTCATTAGCTTGTTTTCTCTGTAGTAGGCGGTCTATTCAACTTACTTTGATTGTAAACTCTAGTCTTAAGATATATGCTATTATTTTTCCAAGTGTAATAGTAAGCCAAAGTATCTATTTACTCTTTCTGTAAGCATTCTTTTGGTTGCATCCTTTAAGGATCATCTGGTGAATGGACTGAAAGTGGGGCAAAGGACAGAGGCCTGCAGTGGGCATGCTACTCATCTGTATCTCAGATTTTACCAGTGACCTATCTTCCTCTGGTAACTTCCCAGGTCAACTTGAGAGAACTCCCAAGTTTTTGCAATTAATAGACAGAACTCATTATTTCCTGGCAATATTGATCTCATATCTAAGCTCCAGTTGGATTCAGTCTGGCCTTGTGAAGCTCAGACAAGCAGTTCACTCTGAACTGGGTTTTTACAAGGCTAGATAGCAACAGGACAAGAGGAAATGGTTTTAAACTAAAGGAAGTGATATTAATATTAGATGTTGGGAAAGTTTTTACCAAGAGAGTGGTGACGTTCTGGAACAGATAGCCCAGAGAGGTTGTGGATGAGAGATGTTAAAGACCAGGATGGATGGGCCCCTGGATAATCTGGTCTAGTTGGTCCAGTGGCTGGCAACTCTGCCTATGGCGTGGGTTTTGGAACTTGATGACCCCTGATCTCCCTTCCGAGCCCAGCTATTCTATGATATGACTCCATATATACATAAGGAAGAAAAAGTGGTGAACTAAAAAAATCATGATTTTTTAAACAGTTAGAAAATAGCAACTTCCTGAGGTTTCTAGCCCTGCTGGCAGGATTAAGTATCTGAACTACTTAGATGAGAACAGGATAAAGTAACACAACGTAGCATTTGCTACTGAGTGGATTAAAAGATTGCATGCTTAGTAAGCTAACTTCTATCAACCTTTGTCTCAGAACTTCCTTTGTTTCATATAAGTTCTAAATGCTTAACTGAACCTAAAATCTAGTTAGTATGACACTTAGAATTGTAGAATCACAGAATCACCAAGGTTGGAAAAGCCCTTCAAGATCATCCAGTCCAACCCAGTAAACCACGTCTCTCAGTACAACATCTAAATGTTTCTTGTACACCTCCAGGAACAGTGAATCCACCACATCCCTGGACAGCCAATTCCAGTGCCTGACCACTCCTTCTGAAAAGACATTTTTCCTAATATCCAACCTGAACCTCTCCTGGCACAGCATGAGGTCATTCCCTCTAGTCCTATTGCTATTTATGTGGGAGAAGAGGTTGACCCTGCACCTCACCACAGTACCCTTCTAGGCAGTTGAAGAAAGTGTTTAGGTTTTCTCTGAGCCTTCTCTTCTCCAGACTAAACAGTCCCAGTTCCCTGAGATCCTCTGCATAACACTTGTGTTCCAGACCCCTCACCAATTTTGTTGGTCTTCTCTGGACATGCTCCAGGGTCTCAGTGTCTCTCTTGTAGTGAGGAGCCCAAAACTGTACACAGTACTCAAGATGCAGCCTCGCTAGGGCTCTGTACAAGGTGATGATTGCCTCCTTGCTCCTCCTGGCAGCACTGTTTCTAATACAAGTCAGGATGTCACTAGCCTTCTTGGCCACATGGACATACTGCGTGCTCATGTTTGGCTAAGTGTTGACCAAAAATCTCAGGTCCACTCTAAACAAGCCTTCTAGCCACTCTACCACAGTGTTGCATGGCACTGGTGTGGCCAAAGTGCAAGATTCAGCGCTTGGTCTCATTGAACTTCATCCCACTGGCCTCAGCTCAGCCATCTAACCAATCCAGATCACCCTGTAGGGCCTTCCCACCTCCAGACAGACTGATTCTTTCTCCCAACTTGGTGTCATCTGCAGACTTGCTGAGGGTGCACTCAATCCCTTCATCCAGATCAGCAATAAAACTATTAAACAGGACAGGTCCCAGTATCAACCCCCGGGAAATACCACTCATGACCAATTGCAAACTGAATTTTGCAAGCAGTTCTTTACCCACCAAAGAGTGCTACCAGTCCAAGCTATGGGCTGTCAAGTTTCTCCAGGAGAATTCTGTGGGAGACAGTGGCTTTACTGGAGTCTAGGTAGACCTCAACAAGCTTTCACTTGTCCATCAAGTAGATCACCTGGTCACATCAAGGACCTCTCTGATTGACCAGGAACACTGATATATGCTGGAAAGCAACTTGGCAATCAACTCTGCCAGCTCCCTCAGCACTCTTGGGTGGATTCAGTCTTGATCCACGGACTAGTGACAGTCCAGGTGTAGCAGTAGGTCTCTAAATTTCTCCACCTGAATCATTGTGGTTTATCTGCTCTCCGTCCCATCCCAGGCTTCCAGGTTAGGGCGGTAGATTACTCGGAGGATAAAAGTTAACTTAAATGTTCATGAACAGCAACAATAAGTATATTCTTTTGAGTAGACAAGTATGAGCAGCTGCTAAGAGGAACATTCCTGTCTTCCATGGTATCTTTGGCCACGCTCAGTAGCCTTCAATTGCCTGGCATTTGAGCATGGTACAGTAATTGCCTTAAGCAACAAGCTTATGATGCAAAAGAAGTGGTTTGTAGCTGAGTAATTCCTCGAGAGCACATTTACTTTTAATAAAGACAACAACTTTCCCCCATGAGTAGGATCCCACATTCCCTGGAAGACACTGTAGTTCAGTACTAATGTTATGTGTAAGGGAGATTAATACATCAAGAAACACAGTATCCTGGTGGCCTTTGTTGGGGTCACTCAAAATGCAGTGCTGTTGTGGGCCCCTAAGCTAGAAATCATTTGTCTCTGTACAGAAAAATTATTTTTCATTTAACAAGATAATTAGTCTGAAAAGATGCATAAATTTAATTCCCACACATCAGATTTCCTTTTTCAAAACAATATTTAAATAATAATAGTATTATATTCATTTTAAACTAAGGAAATTAAGATTAGTTCATAAAAACGTCGGTTAATATTGAATGGCAGACAATTGAGCACTGGTATTGCACTGTGCATCAAAAAAGGAGGGTTTGAATACTTAAGCAGCAATTCCTGCCATCTTTACTGAATGAAACAATGATATTACCAAATTTACTTTTGATCTCTAGTATCGTATGAAATCTCTGACACAGCAAGAGCAGACTAAATTGCTACAAAACAACTCAGCTGTGCCTTAACTTTATTTTGAAAAGTAATGATAAATTAATTCAGATTGGCCTGATATTTAAAGCTGAGACTTACAGAAGATTAGCTAGGAAAATGAGAAAATATTCATTTCATAACTTGCTGTTATTTCTGAATAATTTCTTTCTTACTATATCTCCTTTGAAGTTAAATAATACGTGTATATAAAAGAGTAGAAAATGGCCATTGCAATAAAAATCTTTGGAGCATGATTCTCTCTCCTTAAGCTAAATTTAACTGGGAATCTTCTGATGCTCATTGCACTGAAGTCTTTCTCACTGGAAGCTATCCCATATTTTTATTGGGGTAGAGGGAAGTAGAACAAAACAAAAAGGCTTTAATGTATCCACTGAAATATAACCATTAAATACAATTTTAAAAGAGACTAACAAGTGAAAAAAGGAACTAGAATACTTCAATTTGCTTGCAAATCTTAGACTACATTGTCAGTCCTTATTTAAACAATCATGCAAATATTGTTCAATATCTGGAAAAAGTGCTTAACATCTAGAATACTACTGGAATCTGGTATGTATTGTCAGCAAATGCTTTAAGCTTGTTGTGTATTTATTATAAGATGAATGAGAGTTTTAAATGAATAGATGGAACAATCTTAATTAGCAATGAGGAACAGCCTGATTTAACCAAGCTGCTCTGTGCAAGTCAGCAATTTTAGAATTGTATAAAAGGTGTTATCAGAGTGAGCTATTTTGCAAACCTCAGACAGAAAAATAACAAATAGATAGATAGATAGATAGATAGATAGATAGATAGATAGATAGATAGATATGTACTTGTGATATACCACTTTTAATGCAATTAAATGCATCAGATTATAGCCCTGTAGTAGTAGGTGTAGTAGGGAGGGAGAGATGTTGTAGTAGGCGTGACTGGGACATCAGGATGTTACGGGGACAGGACGTCCCTGGCTCTGGGACTGATTAATGACACGTGCTTAGGGACGTAGACGATGATAGATATATGTATATAAGGAGCTGCCGTGCCTTTATTAAACGCCATTTTCTACTTCTCCATATTGGTGTCTATGTGGAAGTGACCCTAGTTTGGAAAATCACTAGCCCTCAGCAGTCCAATCTTCAAGAACGGAGTCAACAAGCCCTTAAGAAACTATTTAGGTTCTGGACTCATAGGACAGCATTGCACAATGCAGGTGATTCATAACCAGCTACAGAACATTTCCTCACAGAAACCAGCTCCCTTGCACCAGCCTTGGATACTGCGCTCCCTTGTCTCTGACAAAGGAGATGTGCTGATAAAAAACTCCGTGCAGGAGGAACATTGCTTTGTTCTCCACAGAATGATTAGAGTTTACTAAGTGGATTGTCACAGAGTTTCTCTGGAATCAAATCTGTGCTTAGAAATTTAAGCATCAAGAAGAAGTGCAAATGGCTAAGAGAGAAATTTCCAGCTTTTTCTCCATCATAGATGCACAACATACAGAATGGACAACACAGAAAATTTAGTCTAAACTCAAGTTTTCTAATAATGTCAAAATTCCAATAAGTTTCTATAAACTTGTGAAAATCTACATTTTAACAAACTTGGAGATATTTTCCCTTCACTGAGTGGTAGTACTAAATGTATCATTTCAAAATTAGCCTTAAATTTCTAGACCTGGTAAAAACTGCCTCATGACTTTATTTAGCAGGAACCACTGGTAATGGCTTCATTCTGTAATGCCACTTGAATAGGCATAGCATATATCCCTTTTGGAAGAAACAATTATGCACTGAGCTAATACATCTGAGACTGTGAGGTGGAATGAATGAAACCTCTTGTGGGTTATATGTTGAATTATGCTATAATTCTAGTTAGTGCTGTAAGCTCCTGGCAGAGGAAGGCAGAAGTAGGAAATAAATACTTGCGTACCTAAACAATTTGTTTCTGTTCTTAATAAAAATGATGAATATGAGAGCTGTGATATGAATACTGAGTGGAACAAGAATAAGTGGAAATTGCAGTCAACTAATTATTCTCAGAGGTGATAATGAAAAATGGGAGAATTCAGATGATGGAAAATGTCATTAATAGTAGTCAGATGTTTCAGCATTCTGAGGTGGTTACTCCTGGTAATGCTTCTGGTAATCCCTCTGAGTTAATGTGCAATGACAACTTACCTGTCTCAAAAAAAAAACAAAAAAA
>VXAB01003495.1:0-34604 GCA_013399175.1 Odontophorus gujanensis
GTGCTACCAATTGCTCCAGAAGGGAACACAGGCAGCAGTTCTCTCCCACTTCATAAGCTCCCAACGGCTGTGTGACCCAATATATGCACTGAGCAGCTCCAGGTTTCCCATCTACCATGGTTTAAGAAAGCATTCAGTGCCTGCATAAACAATACTGAACTGCAGTGCTGCTCTGAAAAGGGTAATGAGATCTTTGGACACAATGCTACCGCCTATCAACAAGGCAGTCCCTCAAAACAAGGGGTACTCAGAACTGTTACTGTTGCCCCTATATTTTTCTTGGACCCTATTTTTCCTTCAAATTCCTCCTTCCTCTTGCATCTTTGCCTTTCAAGGTAGAAATGTACTTGCTGATGTCATGGGACAGTATAAGGGAGGACATCTAGGGGGTTTGCAGGGGAAGCTAGCTCCCAATATCCACCCATTTTCTACTCTGTTCTGAGATCTCTGAAGGCTGCTTTTTCTCTTATCAGCTGAAGGAAAAAGACATTTCTCCTGACAAAAAAAAAAAAAAAATCTCTCTCCTTCTGAAANCTTTTTCCCTTCTTAACAGAAGAAAAAAAAAATTTCACCCAAAAAAAAAAAAAAAAAAAAAAATCTCTCTCCTTCTGAAACAATGCCAGTATATATAAGTACTTAAGTATTAAAGAACCCACTGAGTATTACTTGTGTTACTCAGATAAGAACAATTTATCCTCTCAGATAGTGACAAAAAATTACTGCCCAGTGTCTGTGAATAAAGCACTACCTTCTGGGATTAGGAAACAACGCATCTTAAGGACAAAAGTAAAAACTAATATGACTTCTAGACTAAAAATCACAACTATTATGTGAGATGAAGGGTAGTAAAGGCAGCAGGTGACTTGTTTCTCCATTCCCTCTCAAGCTTCATTTGATTGAGAACAGTTCTTTGTCATTTGGCCTGACCTATTACTGAGTTTATGGAGTTACAACAGTAGTTCAGCAGATAAATGGAAACCATATCTCAGCTATACTTCAGTTGTGGCTTTTATTCCCATTTGGGATTTAATGCCATCTGTCTTCATGCAGCACTCATCAAGGGCTCAGTGCACAAGAGAACTGCAGGGTCAAGACAGGTATCCCATATAACCAATCTTTTCAGACTCCCAAGTGCAATTGCAACAGGCAGGTAAGCAAGTAGAAAAAAACAATGTTTCTGAAAAATAGAACTCCGAGTCTGGCCTTCCTTCGGACTTGCATACTGTTTTATAATGCTCTCATACTGCATTCTAATCCTGCTTTCAGTTCATGTGAAGAAATATCTTACCTGTCTATCCTAATTACTTTATCTCTAGTATGAAAGTGAGCTTGTACTGAATGTAAAATAGACAGAATCCTGTCAAAAGTATCAAGAAAATAGATAGAAAATGACCTGAAACTGAGCTCTTCAAGTGAGAATAAAAACAATCTGTTTAGATGCCGGAGAGAAGACTCGATGGAGTCAGCAGTTCACTTATCTCCTATGCTTGATGTTCAGAATTGGGGGAAAAAAAAGCAACCAGTATTTTCCCCAGGATAAGAGCAGCTAGAAGTCTTAATTGCCACAGAGTATAATCTCTCCATTATTTATTTCAGTCTTTGGATCTTATACATAGTGGGGTTATTCATGAAACTCATACTTGCAAATATGACTTAGATATTCATAATAGAAATGAAAAAATATGAACAAATGATGCTGAGCTCTGTAATCTTACAGTCTGACAGAGGTTATGATTCCTCACCAAATTTCTGACTCTGTACTACATCTTAGGGTCTGAGTTACACTGCTGAGTCTGTATCAGGTCTTTCAGCCTTTCAGTTGTACCCCACTCAACACCATGACCAATTTACATGCAACTGTAGCATCAAATACTCAGTACTGTCCTTCCTCTCCATTCATCTGTTACCAGCTGCCTTAACACAACCAGTAACTCATGCCAGCATTTCCTCATTGCTTTTGATGTAAGTAGCACATTTTGCACCTAGTTTTATGCACCTCCAGTACCAAATGTTCTGCCAGGCTGGGTCCAGACTAGCTCATTTAGCCTAGAAATATCCACTAAATGTCGTTTCACTGTCATCTCTTCCAGATGTATTTTCCCCCTCCTCAAACCTGGATTTTTTTTACCTGATGCCCTTTCTTTAAACTTTAAGGTACAAGAGCACATAGAAAAGTAACATCAAGCTGCAGAGCAGTACGGCTCCATGTTGCAGTCACACCTCCCACTGTAAAGTTAAGTTTGGTATTTGATCAGATTTACAAAGTTTTCACCATGGTCTAGGGGAATTCCATTTTACTGTAACAGAAATAAGCAAGAGTAAACTTCTGAGAAGCGGAAAGTAATGGAATTGCCATGTGATGTTCTAAGCACAGACCAAAGAAGCCCCTCTGCAACATATTTGAAGTGTTGGTCTTTTGCCCGTCAAGACAAAGGGAAAAAACAACAATAATTGAATCTGATATAACGGTGGTGAAGCTTCTGGGGGAATACTTAATTTCTGACAAGCTCAGCAATGAAGCATGAAAACAACAAGTGGAGCCCCTGTAGATGGCAGTATTACTTTAAGTTTCAGTGTGACAGCAGTGGACACAGTAGAAGCTGAGCCAGATTCTCAGTGAAGATGGAGTTGATTGCCAGGGTTCCCTGAAGTGGCTCCTTTTGCTACTAGTCAGCTGGTTACTAATGCCTTTTTCTGTTGGAAGAGAAGCATTTTAATGCCTGCCAAATAGCAGAAAGATGTTTCTGAGCCTTGTGGGAACCCTCTTGGTTTCCAGCATAATCAGATCTTACCCCACTTTATCTCCAGTACCACAGGTGCTATTGTCAAAAACTGAAGTTCCTCAGGCTCACAGCAGGGCTTGACTTTGTTAGCTTGGAAGAGCACAGCACAATAATACTTCAACAGCCAGTTCAGTTACAGCAAAAAGTTAATGATTACTTACAATCCTTTTAGAGGCAGACAGCTAGTCTAAAGACAGCACATGAAACAGAACACGCAAGAAAGATCAAATGCCTTCGTTCACAGCATACAGAAAGGTCTGAAACGCTATAACTCTGCTACCTAGAGTTTTCTGTGCTGCACAGATCCTAAAGGATCTGATTTTTGATGTAAAAACGAAACAAGATTAATGTTAACAGTTTCCAGCCTAGGCATCCAACTAATAATGGATTAGTGCTGTGAAGGAGGCCTGAGTAGACTCTTCCCCACATCAGCAGAAGCAAAGGGAGGAGCAGCTGAGCACACCAGGACATCCTTTTTGGCGAGGTCTGAGTCAGGTAGCCAGTCTCACATTTGTTTGAAGTTGTTCAAAGAACTTGAGGTGAAGAACTACCCTACAGAGACAGCAGTTACTAAAGAACACTGAATCTAAAATGCTACCAGATTCTCCTCAGCTCCATCCTGACAGCTTCTCGGTCTAAGCTTGAAAGCCCTGCTGAACATCCCAACCTGACTTCCAACCTCATTACCTCTCAGTGAGATATACAGATCTCACCTAAGCAGCACAGCCCACAGCTATGGGAACCTATTAAAGCTACTCAAATGTTTCTTCTTGCTGGCATACTCCTATTTATATATGTTAGTGTGGGTGCATCTTCAAGAACAATTTTGATTACTGCACTGGCTCTGGAGGACAAACAAGAGCTATTACTTGTAGGGCATGTTGTGAAAAACAGAAGTGATCCTAGGGTGAGTGACAGTTATCCATACATACTGGCTCCCAAGCCCCAGCAGCCTGCTTGCAACACGTCTTGGGAATAACCATTTCACATGAAAGTTGTCATGGGCAACTTTCACTGCTGTCTGTTACTATTAGTTCACATTCAGTTACAAATGAAGGAGGGCCAATAGAGCAACAGGGAACAGAAGTTTGGGTTTCAACTGTAATTTGAGTTTGAATCTTTGACAAGATATTGCTTATCTGGTTGACTATGAAGTAACATTTCCTTTATATTATCTCTCTATATTGGCCTAATCTGACATCTTAAGGCTCTTCCTTGTACTCATGTCTCTTTACCCTTTTAACTCAGTAGGAAATAAAATTACAGGTGGATTCCTATTAATTTTATCTCACCATCTCCACAGTTCTATTCAGTTGTAAATGATCTAGACATATAAGCAAATCAGATGTTACAAATAAACCTATCCAGGCAACCTTACAGTTTCTTTTCCTGTAGCCACTCTGTTTGAGACAAGGATTAGCACCTTATTACAGTTATTCTGTACCTCAAGATTCTGTCTGTAAACTTTGCTTTTCCTTTTTACCTTTGCTACCAGGAATAGAGAGACACTGTTTCCACTAGTATTCCTTTGTGTCTACTTAGGTTACAACATATTTAGGGTTGAGATTGGAGCCTTTAATTTTAGCCTTTACACAGCAAGCATGACATAGTAATTACTGGATGGTTGTATACTTTAATGTGGGATTTACACTGTTTCCTAACGGAAATCAAAAAAGATGGTACAAACCTAACATAAAATAGTTTATGAATAAACTAAAAAAAAAAACATAGACTGTGAATGTTGAACTTTTGACTGAATTTTAAGGCAATTTTGAAGCACATGGGCAGGATAAATTTGTTGGCTATTCAGAGGCTGTATACTTTTGTCCACTGCTAAGATCCGTTTAAACAAACAAGTATCTACCAGCTTACTTCTGTATTCCATTTCTTGCTCTATACTATTCATGCTGCTAGATGCTCTTGAGGCTTATGTTTCAACAGTACAGGGGAAAAAAATCCCCATAAAGTTTTGAGATTCTTCAAGGTAAGATGTGCTATGCAAGTTGTTACCAGATTCTCTGTTAAATATATTAAACTGATGACAGGCAGCAAAGGAGTGGTGGTTACCTCTCAACATAACAAAATTTGCCTTAGGTGGGAACATTCTGTTTACTGAACACTTCATTCACCCCCCAGTGAAAAACCAGTGATGGCATTTCCTGTTTTCATAACAACCCAGGAGAACACTGACTGACAGGCTGCTACCCCCTGATGGCTAAACAGTGAAGGAGAAATAATGTGAGAAACAACTTCACTGAAAATAACCACAGCCATCACCAGAGCACATGTGCTCATTCCGGTCATAGGTCTATTTCCCTGCAGCAAATCCCCAGTTCACTTCCCATAGCAGTAGACTGTTGCTGTGGCTTTGCAGAATTGCCACTTTCCCTTCCTTTTTTCATCTGCGTAAACCAAGCAAGATGGATATTAATAAAGAAAGCTGATGCCCAGGTGCCTAAATGACCTGAGAATCAAGTTCAGAAAACTATTTCCAGTTCATTTCCATACTCAAAGTTAGAGAATGGCACTGTTACTACTTACAGGTGGAGGGGGGGGAAAGAAATCAGATACAAGAACTTGTCTTAAAAACTAGTAGTACAATGAAACAGAAGGCCTCCAGGCAAACCTAAGTACTGTTTGCACCACCAGTCTAAATATAGAACTGAGGAATCACAAAATCCAGGACTCCCTGCAAAGCAGTAGTGCTGTGAGCAAGAAGGCAGACAGCTGCCAAAACTGAAAAGTGTCCCAGTAAAGATAAAAACCTGTTTCAGCTGGCAAGGATGGAAAAAACAAGCAAGGAGCTTACTTGGATCAGGCAGCTCTATATCGGTTATTACATTGTGGAAGTAACAAGAGTAATAAAAAAAATCCTGATGCAAGCAGTCATAAGAGCAAACCAAAATAGCACCCACCATCTGAGTGAGTGGTTTCTCTTAATTCTGAGCACAGAAAGTAGAAATCAGCAAGTACACCCAGTAGCACTGAAAGATTCGAAGGTATTCCTGTGAAGCCACCTGCCAGTGCGGGCAAGAGTGATTAAGCACAGCAAGATCCAAGAGAGGCTTTTCAAAGAACTCTGCAGTCAAATTTCACAGACCAGTGTACGTATGGATGTGGTTATTTGTGATTATGTATGTATATTAGTCTGACTGGGACTCAGCAGGGTAGCTAAAAAGGCATGAAAGGAACATGCACAGAGATGAAGTCAAGAAATTAAGCAGAACAGATCAGTACCTCAGGGCACATCTTTTCACCTGACATTTTCAGAGTATTTAAAAAAACCTCTCTATGCCCAAATTGCTGTTGCTTCTCTGGATGACTAACTCAGGCAGCAAGTTTCACAAGAGATTTTAAAGAAACCCCATGATTAGTCTTCAAGTGACTATTACAGATTTGTTTTGCTTGGTGCAGAGATTGTACATAGGCTTATATTTCAGATGAGTTAGTCCAGAAACTGAACTTACTGCTGAAGTAGAACCTGCTTTAGCAATAAGAAAGAAAAAAATCTCTCAAGTTGTTTACAGTGAATACTTCCAAGCCAAGAAACACAGAAGAGCGATGCACACCATCTGTTCTGCTACAAGAATTGCAAGTAACATTAAAGAAAACCGTGTCTGGGGGACAGTAAAACCTCTTGAAGAAGCAAACGGCTTCTCACCAAGTATAGAGTAAAGTCCTACTGCTGGACTTTTAGCCTGATCTGCACTTGAAGTCTTGAGGCTTGTAGGCTCCAGTTGCAGAATAAGACCATGTTTATCAAAACAAACAGCTTAAACTGTGAAGTCAAGCACTTAGCTGTTGGAAATCTGATTGAGATCCAACTTACGTTTTGGAATTATTTGTCAAATCAGAGGGAATTAGGTTTATCTGTGCCATATTTGAACAAATATTCTCTTCCAGATCTAAGTTCACTCCTTGCATCAGCACTGCTAGGATTTCTAAATAATTCATAGGAAAACTGAAGAACATATATGGCATGGCATCTTCTCTCAAGAGAGAATGAATACATGTAGATAAGAAGTGAACAAGTTGAGAAAAAGAGTGAAAATCCTTTCTGAGGAAAAAAAAGCATTCAGCATGCTGAAGTGATTAATACCAGATTAACCCAAAGGTTACTGAGAAAACTGGTGGTCATGGGGTAGCTGCAATACATCTGTCAGAAGGTGGAGAAAGAGGACGTGGCAACAACAAGCCCAAGTGTGTGGTTGAAGAGCCATGAAGTGGAGCAAGGAACAATCAGCTTTGTCATTGTAAGAGATTTTAAGTGTTACAGTCCACTATAAAGGAGGCCATACCATGGTGAATCCTCTAACAAAAACACCCTCTTTCCTTGTTTCTGTGTTTCTTCCCTTACTGACTTTCCTAAGGCTCAGATCTCTTATTAACACATCTCCCGTACACTCCCTCCATTTTTAGAGGGACAGCTGCCCTGAGGAACGTATCTTTCATTTGCTGAAGAAAACACTCTCACCACCACATCACTCAACTTGATCCAAACTGAGCAACTTGTTTTTCTCCAGCCTTTTTACCATCTGCTAAGAAGGAAAACAAACTCCAGCATCCCTTGGCACTGCCCAGGCAAACTAGAAACGCTGATGTTTGTTCTACTTCATCCAAATAGTCTCTATTAAAAAGACTCAAGTTCTTCCACTGGAGAAACACCTAAAAGATGGCATTCAGACACAGGTCTCCACTACCCAGTACTTATCAGTACCTCACGCATACCTAAAGTTTTACCACACCCATCAGATGGCAAGTTGTTGACACCCAAGAAATAACCTGTATGAATTGACAGGATAAGCCAAACTCCTGTGATACCTAAAAAACCTCATTTAAAAAACAGCTTTTTCCTCAGATTTGGTTCTATTTTGTGTATTATCCTTCACAGATTTAAACAGATGAGGTTTATAGACAAAATTGCTGATAAATCATTTCTTTAAAGTCTACCCCCAAGAACAGGGCTCAGAACTCTGCTGCCACTGAGACCTTTCTTCTCCTGCAATTACCAGCTCCTTGGGCATCTCATTTAAAAATGCTGCCTGTCACTTCGGAAATCCTGGTCAGGTCTCCTGGTTCAGTGCTATATTATTTCACTTATTCCTCTGCAATCAGAGCTACATACCCATGGCCTGCTTCAAAACCAGCCAGACCTTTATCTACTGCAATTAGGACACACAAATGTACAGTCAAAAAATATGTAGAAGTTACTAGTTATTTCAGCTTACGTTCATCTCAGTAGTAGGTTGTCATTGTTCACGCATCTTTAAGGAAATTTTCCCAAGTGAGCTGACTCCAAGCAACAAGAACACTGCAGAGCCTGTCTACATCAGGAAGCATTTGCTTGAGCTCCCTTCCCATGGTAAGGGCTTACATACAAGTGGAAATTTACTACACTTGTACATTCTAAAATGACTCTTGGTGTGAATCTAGGCTTGTAATAGCTCTGGGCTTATGCTGAAACAGTTATTCCCTAATGCCTGTTCTGATTATTTTAAGTACAAACCAAAGCAGTAGCTCAGCCAGAAGCAGCAGCAGAAGTGCTGGAGTAAA
This sequence comes from Odontophorus gujanensis, assembly GCA_013399175.1. Classification (NCBI taxonomy): domain Eukaryota; kingdom Metazoa; phylum Chordata; class Aves; order Galliformes; family Odontophoridae; genus Odontophorus; species Odontophorus gujanensis. The sequence continues at coordinate 8,337 of VXAB01003495.1, forward strand.
CAGGGCGCTGACAGCTGCTGGTGTTTTACACAGGAGGTCACAGAGCCCTAGTTTGAGCTGGATTGCTTTAAATGTTAGTTATTGCCTAGAGCTCTGTTTACAGTAATGCTCCCTTCCCTCTGAGGTGAACTGCTGTAAGCGACAACAGAAAATTTCAGTTGGAAAAAATTAGGTATCGTTAGACATAGCTAAAGGAAAGATGTTCAAGGAAATTACAGCAACACTTTCATTCTATCAAAGTGTCAGCACTAGGCAGCGATGTTGCTACAGATCAGTAAGAAATTAAAGGCAGTTATGTAACCTCAGCTATTGTATTAAGGACCTTCCAAGCATACAGGCATTCTCAAAACAAGCATCTGACCTAAATGACTCCTCTAATAACTTCTACCCAGTCTGTTCATTTCACCACCTTTCTGCCAAGGCCAATATCTTCTCAGCAGCACAGTGATGCCTGAAGGTGAAATTTCTCTCAAGACTTGCTACCATACACCTTCCTGTCCCCCTTATTACCCTTTCCAGACTTGGGTAGTAGTAGCAGCTAGCACCAATAGCACTAGCTGCATGTTGCTGCCCACCTACCAATGGACCAGCTTAGCATGCAAATGACGTTTTAGAATTTCTCTTCAGAGAAAGGCACCAAGTCTCAGAACTTACTCTGTATATAGCTGGGCTTCACCCTGCAACTGAACTCTTCCTCACCTTCTGGTGTCTAAACTATTTTTGGCCCTCACACTGAATTGCAGCCCTGAATCCCCTCAATAATTACCACAGATAGTACTTCTCTACCAAGACATCAAATGAATACGTATTTGTTAAAAGCTAGCATTACAGATCAACTTGGAAAAAAATTGCCTACAAGTTTTTAATTTTAAAGTCATATCTTATCAGGTGAGCTTTGAATAAAGAACCTTACATTATAATGGGAATTACAAATTGTTTCTATCACCCAACAGTCCTTCTTCCTGATATCTGAAAGCTGGTAGTAGGAAATGGGATTTTGAAGTCAGTTGGGAGGATTTAGAAAAAGTGCCCTATGAGGATCAATATCACACTGATTAAGAACATAGTGGGAGCAACAGTAATATTCCTATGGGACAGGACAAACCAGCCACCCTACTTTGTGCACACCAGATGACACATCCTGGCATAAGTGCTACCTGAGCTACCAAGGAGTAGCTAGAGACATATACACTATTGTCATTGGCAGTTCCTGCCTAGCAAAAAAAAATCCCTGTAACAATAGGATCAGCTGCAGAGACTGGAGCCACAAAATCTTTAGTAAAACTCGTACTGGGTTTGAGGCCAACCATGACTCTTATGCCTTTTACTGCCATGTGTCATCTAAGTCCATTGAATACCTTTCAGTTTCAGGGTGACAATTTCTAATAGCAGAGTATGATTTAAAATCAAAGCAGATCTTCTGCAAGTGGGAAAGGTTCTATCCACAAACAACAGAAGTTACACATTTCTGCATGAAGTGAACTACATTGTTACACTGCCAATTAACATTGTATGCTTTCGGCAGCAGAAGCTCAGATTCCTGCATAATTATTCCCATTAAAAGTTTATCTGCTTTCTTATTACCCCTTAACAAGGCCAAGGATGCCTGGAAGACAATCAGTACAGATTGATTGTTGTCCTACAGATCTCACATTTCCATCCCAAATCAACATTGTCACAAGAAGTATCTATCTGGCAACTTGTGTTAATATTCTACCACTCGTGTCTGAAGTATAATCCAGGAGCTGCACAACACCTTGTTCCTCCATATTTAATGGGAGAGATGTCTAGTACAGAATAGTTCAGTATAACGTGTTCACTCTGCTGTTTCAAGGCTCTACTACATTCACTCCTCCCAACCAAGGGAGTGACTCCTTCTTCAGCCATGATTTGTCTCTTTAGGAAGTTACTTGTAATAGCATTTCTGTAAAAGAAAGAAGTCTCCTACATTGTTATTAACAGCTAATGTGTCACTGAAGCAAATATGGACTTGTAAAAGCTTAGCTTCTGATCTTATAGCTCTTTGGGGCAAAGCAACAAGAGACTAAGAGCAGGAGAAGAAAAAAAAGTCTGGAGACAGCATTGTATTCTACAAGCTACACTCCAATCTCAGGGTAAAAGTTAAAACAGTCTGGATTGCACAAAATGAAACCTGACCAGGAAAAAGCATTCTAGGTACAGGGAAAAAAAATGCAAGGTTAGAATGGAGTTAGAATGGAAAAAAGTACAACGGTTGCTCCTGAAGTAATGCTTCCTACTTTATTATATTAAGGCAGATATCAGTGGTATGGTAGTAGAGGTTGACCCTTCCTACCAATATTCTGTTCTGTTTTGGTGCAGGTTTTGTTCCCCTCCCCCCCAAGCACCACTTGAAAGTTCTTGTGCATTTTTTTTTTTTCCAGTAATGGACAACTAATGGTGGTGACTATACTGAAAAATAATGTTTTGTGTGTTTGCTCTATCAAGCAGTGTTATTGTGCTCTTTGTATTTGCTGTAGTACCCATGGAAGTTAGTAGGAGGCCTTACTTTTGCAGCTATCTACATATATGGAGAAGTGCAATAGTCATAATTAACAGGCATCTAGTTACTGTTTAGAAAATGAACTGCTAAAAACCAAGGAAATGCATTGCATAGTGACACAGCAAGACAGTAAATGACTAGTCAATTTAAGCATACATTAGGTTTAGTATTAGAAAGTAACTCTCCTTCTAGCTAGGGAGATCACAGAAGAATATAAAAACCATTGTTATGAAAGGTTACAAACAACAGAGGAATTTCAGTTTCTGAAATTGCCAGTAAGTTCCATCTTTTTAATACTCAAAATTCAGAACAGTCAAACAGAAGACAGTACATCGCCAACTCAGAAGGGCAGAACATGCTACTAGAATGAGAAGCACCCAAATGAAAATAAGCTCAGTGTTGTATGGCACAGCTCAAAAGAGGCTAAAAGTAACCATGGCGTACTTAATTAGTGAATTACTGAACATGATAATTGTGTTTCTGCTACCACAAACGTAAGACGAAAATGACAGCATGAAAGATAGCGATTAGGATAAGAGGTCTCTACACTTAAACAAAGCTGTTGCAAAGAAGTTAGACTCCACCTGGTGTCTTCATGGGAGAAATGCTAAGTTCTGGTAGAAGCTATATGTTGCTCAGAAGAAACTATGATGTTCAGACTACAGAAGTTACAGCAAGATTTCTGTAATATATAAGATTGCAAGTCTTGCTTGGTAGTACTGTTCTTTTTTTTGTCTTAACTGCAGAGCCACAGGTCACCCCCATTCACCTAAACATCTTTAAGCACCACAGCCCTGGGGACATGATTTATGCAACACATACATATACAATAAGGACTCAGTGGACATGTTTCCAAAGCAGAACAAAGGTACATTGATTAAACTAAGGTTACTCACTATAACTATAACTGCCTTCATCACAATACAGCACCTAAAACTGGCCACTGTGGCAAAGAACACAAATTAAACATGAGATAGGTATTTTGTTGTTGGTATATGTTCTGATTTTTATACAAAAAAATGGTTTTACATATTCCAGCAAGTAACTAACAATCAGCACTAAGTGCACCACTGTGTCCACTCAAAGGCAGCAAAGGAGTACTGTGTCCAAACATGGAGTCGGAACTGCTGGAGCATATCTAGAGGAAAGCTACAAAAGTGACCCATGGGATGGAACACCTCTCTTGCAAGGACAGGCTGACAAAGCTGGGACTGTTCATCCTGGAGANCCCCATGTTACCATTACCTGAACAGGGAGAGCCATAGCAAACAGGGCCAGCCAGCCACAGCCCATCCAGCAGCAGACATATCTGCAGTATCAAGACAGAGCTAAAAGCAGTACCAAGACAAGAACTCACAAACTCACTCACAGCATGTAAAGAAGAACCTTCTAGCGAGTTTTCTCCCCAGCTGCATAAATGCAGTCTCCAGGCCAACAGGTGGNAATAGTGGCCTTCCTGTATCTAAAGAGAGGCCAAAAGAAAAAATAGAACAGACTCCTCAGCAGCATCTGTTGTGATAGGATAAGGTGAAATGCTTTCAAACTATGAGAGGAGAGACTTAGAAAACAGTTCTTTTATAACAAATATAGTGAAGCACTGAAACATGTTGCCCAGAGAGGTGGTAGGATCCCATCCCTAGAGACGCTCAAGGTCAGGCTGAACAGGACTCTGAACATTGTGCTCTCATCATATGTGCCCCGTTCTTTACAGGGAAGTTGGGCTAGGTGACCCTTAGGGGTCCCTTCCAACCCAAACAATTTTGTGACTCTTTGGCCTAGCACTGAAACTTCAGCATTCATTTCCAGACTTTGTGCACTGTTTTCTACTTGTAAACTACACAGGCACCAGCACNCAGCATGTAAAGAAGAACCTTCTAGCGAGTTTTCTCCCCAGCTGCATAAATGCAGTCTCCAGGCCAACAGGTGGAGGTGCATGAGTGAAGGCCATGCGAGGCTGATGAGGGCAATCAAGGCCTGTTGACCTGCTCCTGGCTCTGGCAAAGCTGAATGTCAGTCCTCTGGTTTCCATGGGGAGAAAGAGTGTCTGAAGGGATCTGATGCAGTATGTGCATATTTATCACAGTTTAGGCACAATTAATGTTTTTGAGGGATCCCTACTTAAAAGCCTTCAGCCCTCTTGGATTTTACGAGTGAGCTGAACTTCACCAGTGAGGAAAAGTAAAAAATGCATGCAGTACTTGAAAGCTGAAAATGCTTATGCTTCCTTTTCTTCTGATGTCTGTGGTCTTCATATACCTGTCTCCTTGGTTTAGATTACAATCTGTCATAGCTGCACAAAATACAGAATGCAGTGGGAGGAAAAATGGCATCTNACATTGTGCTCTCATCATATGTGCCCCGTTCTTTACAGGGAAGTTGGGCTAGGTGACCCTTAGGGGTCCCTTCCAACCCAAACAATTTTGTGACTCTTTGGCCTAGCACTGAAACTTCAGCATTCATTTCCAGACTTTGTGCACTGTTTTCTACTTGTAAACTACACAGGCACCAGCACAAAATAGCCTGCCAACAAAGTAAAAAAGACTCACAATGATATAGGGGTCAACAATCTCTTTCACAGCACTCCCTTTAGCTTAGTTTGATACAGGGTTCAGCACACCAGGCCTTTGCTAATGGCAGGTAAAACCAGAGCCAGGGAAACAACAAGGCAACTATTCCCCCACACCCCTANCTACTTAAAAGCCTTCAGCCCTCTTGGATTTTACGAGTGAGCTGAACTTCACCAGTGAGGAAAAGTAAAAAATGCATGCAGTACTTGAAAGCTGAAAATGCTTATGCTTCCTTTTCTTCTGATGTCTGTGGTCTTCATATACCTGTCTCCTTGGTTTAGATTACAATCTGTCATAGCTGCACAAAATACAGAATGCAGTGGGAGGAAAAATGGCATCTGAAGATAAGAGCCTCAGTCCTGAGATGTGACAGACAGGCTGCCATTTGCTTCTGCACTATCAGATTCTCCAGATCTCTCAGAAGTGAGCCAACTCAAAGGGGTGTATAATGGTGCCTGTGCAGCACCCAATATACAACTGCTCAATGATAAAATGTTTGCTGGAGCTTGAAAAACGTTCAGAGACTTAGCCATGACCTCTTTTACCTGCTTAGTCTTAAGTTACTTGAAATTAAATGATAATTGAAGTTTGGAAAAGGAATTGTAGCTCTGTGTGATGCAGTGGGTTAATAAAGTCTCTACCAGAAAAGTCAACAAAATGCTATTCATTGCTGAAATCCTGCTGCACTTTGAAACTTGACTTGAAACATACCCTATGTACCCTGGTACTCCCAAGGGAGTTTGCTGCAGCTTGTACCCAAACTTTGTTCCCTGTTCTAAAGAGCACTGTGAATGCCAGCTGACCCACATTTTCTGCCTCAAAGATAGTTGCTGGTTGGTAGTGTTATATGGGATTTGCTTTATGGACATAATATATTTGACAGAAATGTGCAGCCCTTAATACATGTATAAAAAGTAATTGCACAAGTAATAACATCTAACTGGTAAAATATAATAGAAGAGATTAAATGTTTAATATTTTATAAACCATATATAAGCTTAGATAAATATTAATAAAAGAGATAAACCGACAGAATTGTGTAGCATGTATGTTTATCTAGATATATCTGATAGTATATAAAAATCTATATATATGCATAGTTACGATGCTGACTGATAATACTCTTCCATAGTATATGGATAGATACAATACTGATAATCCTTATAGGGATAAATTTCATGTCTAGATTTATAGAGAGATGACTGTAGCAGGAGATAGATCTATATATGTACAGAGGTTTTAATGAACTGTTTGGAAGCTTCTGCAGAAAAAATGGTTGGCAGCTAGAAGTAAGAATGCTACAGAAAGTATCTGGTATACCTGTATTCAAGAAATCCTACTCCTTTTTATCTGCATGAATACTCTGTTGGCTGTAAGTAGGAAAGGTATTATAAATTTTTATCTTATATATCTTATTTCATTTTTATCTTCACAGAAACCATTTACACTACTGAACACATCCTGTATTATTCAGATAATATTCTCAATAGTCCTTCCATATGGCCTGCATGCTAAGCAAGAAAGTCAGCAATCTACAGGGTGATGAGATTTGCAGATACCAGTAGCTGGTGAACCTTTAGTCCTTGAAACTACAGGCAAGGTGCTGCATTACCAAGTGTCTGAGGAGGAATGATGTAGTGCAGTGCTATGACATTTGCACCTTAGCCAACTGCAATCATGCCTTGTGCTGTTTAAAACAATGTGGTATGTAGGAAATGTACACTCCGATTGGTTTGTTTATTTTACCAAGGAAGATGATTCAAGCTGGATTTGAATCTACCTTGTGCTTGCAAGGCATTATGTCTAGTAAGATAGCTGAGGGGATAATATTTACTGGAGAAATCTAAGACAGACATGAAAGGATCTTGAGAAATCTGAGTGTATAAATAGTTATGGCTACATCTACATCTTCATCTTCGGAGAAAGTGGTAACATCTGGAACTGCCTCCTCCAGCATTTTGCTTGCAAAGGAGGCAAAAAGATAGCAAGAAGCTGCTGCACCAACTAAGCCTTACTAAGACAGTAGAGAGGAACTGTCAAGCAAAACAAATTTCAGTTTCTTGGATGTAGCAAGGAATATCAGATGCTGCTAAGTCACCAGCTTGATTTCACGCAAAGACTGCCAGGAAGTGAATTGGTTTTTGATGACTTGCCTTCATCTGAAGTGCAGGAACCTGGGCTGCAGGGAGGCAAAAGCCTACCCACTGATTGCCCCTTCACAATGCTGCCTGACAGACCTGCCCTGCTGCTGTGCCAGCAGGGATAGATCCATCCAGAACAGAGCTTCCTTGGCTCTGTCTCCAAAGCGAGCTGAGTGAACTGTGCAGTGGGGATGGAAGCTTGAAATGCTGCATTTCAGATTTAGAAGGCAGGTGAGGATTTCTCCAAATAAAGGAAGTACAACACAAAAAAGGGCGCAGAGCAGGCTTGCACAGACAGATAAGTTCCTCTTTTTATAGCAGTAGCTCAAAAAAAAAAAAAAAAAAAAAAAAAAATACCTTAGTCAAGAGCAGATATCCTCTTTTTAGACATGCAAGCTTGCTCCCAGAATTAATGATCTGAGTTAGAGAATATCAAGTGATTGAAAGCTCACAGGCTGGATATTATGCACTTGGGATGCTTAAATAGTCCACATAGCATATTCAGAATTCCGTTTAAGTGACAGCTTTTAGCCCTCATTACTGGAAAAAGAATCTCATAGATAGAAACTCACTGTGAAGTGGCACAGTATTCTCTTCCCAGAGCCGTAAACTGGGTCAAATAGGAACTGAAACTGGGAATCTCCTTTCTTTAATTACAGCATAGCTGCATGTATCCATCACGACTTTTCAACGTTGATTAAAAAGAGCACATCAAAATAATCTTATCATTTCAAATCTTAGAAAGTTTTTGATTTCAGGCTGCATACGCTAGTCTGATATAGCATTTTTTGCATATGTGTTACTATACCAATGTGATAACATATGGTTACCTGACCTGGTGAGCATTTCTCAGAACCCTTGCCTCTTTTAGGTAGAACCTAAAAGGAGCTTGTTTTTCTCCTGAATGGTGCTGAGTAACATTATGCTTATGTAAAAATTACTGCTGAAAGGCTTTATTATTGCAGGAAAGGGGATCTATTTTTCATCTATTTTTGCTTCTCTCTGATTCTGAGTAAGATGGGAGCACCCAGCAATTTTCTACTGCAAACTGCAACAACCTTAATATGAGGTAAAAGAAACATTACCCTCTAGATGCTAGCCTTACTCTGAGAGAAATTCAGATGAAATTCTTAACAAGAACCATTTAACTAAGCTTTAGTAACCAGCCTAAGAATTACAAGGCCTGCCATCCTATATGTAAGGAGACAGAGAAGCATTCTTTGACCAAGTGCAAATCTCATTTTAAATGAGATTATAAGCACTCTGACTAGCTGACCCAATTTTGCTTATGTGTATACTGCTGCTTGCTTGCAAAATTATAACTCCTGTTGGTGTCAGAAATAGCAACAGTTACTTTATTTCTAAAGCAACAAAAGCCATCTTCTCTAACAGTTTCACAGGGGAACTCATCAGGATAGTATATTCACAGTTAAAATTATAATCATCTTCCATCAATTTAAGTAACATGCCTTTTCCAAAAAGAGAGGAAGGTAAGGAGAAGAGGGAATAAACTCATCAGGGTAGGTAAAATGGCCCACAGTTTCATCAGCCAGGTCAGCACATCTGCACGGAAAGCACAGCTTCAGTGGAAACTGGGAGGAGCCAGGGAGGGGTTTTACAGTGTCCTGGAGCTGGCACCCAGCTACATCTCTTTTGCTCTGCTGTTATGGCCCCAGACAATCTCAAAACATGCATAGTAGGTAAGGAAAGGCAAAACCATGTGCGTGGATTCACCTTTTTTCATGTGTTTCATTTTCAAAATAGCACTTTTTAAACATTTAATAAAACTTCAGAAGCTCATAAATTCCCATTTTTGTGATATTTGACATTTTTTCAGATCAGAATTTTAGATATTCTTTTCTCCTTCTTTTCCAAGCCTTCGTTGCTGTTTTTCAGTTAACTTTCTTATTCTTATTTATTCCACACGTATCTTCTATCCTCCTTGTCTGTTTGCCTCTCATCCCCTGCTCCCATTACTAAGTTGAAAGAGACTAGATAGCTTGGTGACTATTTCTAATTTCCACCCTTCAGTTCATCTGTTTCGAGATAGCAACTATTGGAGAAATAAGAATCTGGGTATAGAAATGCAAATTTTAATTGTCCAAGAAGGATGCAATATTCCCAGCGACAGGAAAAGACAGTAAACATGAAAGTAACTCTTCTACGAAACAGCGTAGCACAGCGGGACGTTATTACCACGCATGGCCCAGCTGGGGAAATGCCCTCTGGTGGTCATACTGCCACCACAGCAATCCCTCCTCGTTACAGACGAGCTGCTCTTAACTAGTTATTTGTGTACTGTTAACTAAAGCGCTTCAGTGTTGCAAGCCTGGTTTTAAAGGGTACATCAGAGACATAAAGTGGAAGTTTGCTGTAGGGCAATATGTTACAAGAGGAGAAATGTGAGTTAAGAAACGTCAGTAATTAATTAATTTCATTAGAAGGAAAAAGAAAAAAAGACTTGTTTGATTTTGGTTTTGATTGTGCAAATGCTTTCAAATCATTTTACTCCTCTAATTAATAAAAAAAAAAAGAAAAACTGTGATTCAAAGTGAAAATAGAAAGACGCACTTATTTTCTAGTTAGAGTGCTCTGATTTGATCAGGCACATGCAATTATGTTTTTGGGGGAGCTGAATGTATAGTGCACTGATTTTAGAGACCTAATCTAAATTTATCTGTATAAAATGAACCAGCCTCCTACATTTACATTCAATTTGATCTAGGCATGGCATCCCTGAGTCACTGCAATTTCTGCCAGCATGAAGCCCCTGACTGCTCTTGATGCAAGCATGCTGGATGATGCAAAAAGCAGCATTGTATCCCCTGTCACAGAACTGGTTAGAATATATTTTAATCCTATGAATACATCATAGCACCATTTTCAATTTCTGTATTTACAGATATCAATAAAAACACTGCTTCTATGTATGTGACATATACGGAATGCTTAACAAAGGAAGATTCATTCAATGTAAAGGCCACCACAGCACAATGCCATTTTTTAGTGTTTTTGTTTTTGTTTTCCCATCTGGGTTTAAAATTCCAGGTACATATCTTGGTTCCCTGTGTTATCCCATGTCCAATCTCCATTTAAGCTTATATCTAATCATTCAAAATTACTGCTGATTAGAAATTTCCTAGTCACAGCAGAAACAGTGACCTAGCTGTCTGGATGCACTAGGACTACTCGAATCAAAGCCTCACTGAAGCCTTTTCTGTTCTCTCAGAAATGTGTTTCCATTGGGCAGGTTTGTTCCTCCTGGCTCAGTACTGTCTATATGCTCCCCATATGTGCACCCATTGCCAGTGGTACCAGTCTTCTCTGGCAATAGCTGGTGACACTGGAGCTCAGGGAATCCTGTTTCCATTTGCCGACCCCCAGTCACTTTCTGTGCCAGGAGCACGAAAGGCAGGAGAAAATTGTCCAATACACGTACAATTCCATTTCAGTGCTCTCAAAAATGTCTCAAAAGAAGTTCCATCACTTCTTATACCAACTGTGGAGCCGTGTTGGTTTTTCTGTTTGTCTTTACAGGACAAGGGAGAGAAGCAACAATTTCAGGAGAAATTAGATATGAAATTAGAAAAATCATCATAATTCCAATTATCTGTTGAATCAAATACCACATTTTCCATTCATTATTAGCAGATCTGTAGAACAGCCTGGCCTCAGAGGTTGGATAACCATACTTAAATGAGTGTTTGTACTGTAATTTTATTACTATTGATCCTTTGTTGAGTAAAATACAACAGTTGCAAATCATCCAAAAATATTTGCATACATGGACTTACATACTTATCTTTCAGTCATATTTTTTTAATATAAAACTGCTCAGAAAAATCTGGGCTGCACTTCATACAGCTTTGATTATGCACTTCTAAAGACGGGAAGTGCTCATTGAAGTTAATGAATATTTTGGTTCTTTATCAACTTGTGGATCAGAGCCTAGATATAAACACAGCTGGTGTGTGTTCAGCCACATCTTCTGCTGCTCTGCAAGTTACATGACGCTGTTTGATGAGGAGGTCTTGTGAGGATGTTTATCAAGTCAGAGTGAGTTTGATAGAAGTAGCTGACATAAACATTTTACAGTGTGCCTAGAGTTTTTACAAAACAAGCCAGCCAAACAAACAAAAACACAATTACACAATTTAAAGAAGAAGTTGTAGATAACACTACATGAAATACAATCATACTTATAAATTATGTCCGTAAATTTCTGGGAAATGGTTACACCGTTGACAAAGGAGTGACTAAATTTTTAATTCACTCACACATCATAGTACATCTGTTCTGTTTCATTTTAAAAGCTTGTTACTAGAGATTAACATCTGATGTTTATTCAAGCTTTCTGTGTGTGACCTTCATTGGAACGGGTCCTGCCTAAGATATCGCCGTGCTTTATCATGTGCTCCAGAAGTTTGGATGTCTCATCCATGAGGAGTTTGGTGCTGTTTCAAGAGAAAGGGGATGACTGATCATATTTATAGAATTTCTTCATGAAATCAGGGGTCTGATCTCAATGTTAGGCAGTGAAAGAAGAAATATGAAAATGTTGGATTGTGGTTCAAGTGCATGCAGCCATGGTTTCTCTGTAGTCACCACAGGAGGTGAATACCAACGTCCTCATCTACACTTCCATTTTTCTTAGCAGAATAGCCCCAGACATCTGGAATGAGGATGCACTGTTTGGTCTTCCCTCAGCATGGAATTGCTACTGGACCAAAGCACAGGGACCATGCCTGCGGGGCACCCCAGGCACCTCCATACCAGCCACAAGGCCTTTATTGTTGCAAGTGCAATTTTGTCAGGATTTCGTTGCTGATTAGCAACACTTCACTTTGTATTGAACATCCAGACTATGATATAATTAAGTAAGAATTCACTAAAGAAATGAACAAACAGGAAAGCTGACCTACCAGCCTAATGGGAAATAAAACTTAGCATTCTCATCCCTCAGAATTAATTGGGGGTGACCATCTCACTCTATATTTAGAATATCCATTTCTCTATAGTTCAATCAAGCAGTCATCCTTTTTTTCTTGAACAGCACCACATGCCAAGAATATGTTCCCATTATAATGGCCATCTTCACTGTCAGGATCAGGGCTGTTTTTCAGTTCAATACCAGTCAGCAGTATAACTACGGATTTTAGCTATATTACCAGCCCTGAGACTGAGGCTCAGTGCTCCTTTAAGGGTCAGTTTCCACTGAGTTGAATAAAAGGATGCAAACAACGTTGAGGTAGAAATGGAGATCCTTTAAAGCAAGCAGCATATTATGAATGTAGACTTAAGTTGAACTTCATCTTACATGGAGACTTTGTTGTGTGTCCAGTGTTGTATATTTATTATCCCAATATTGGATTGTGGCTGAGACAAAACTTTTGTGATTGTCTCATATCACAAATTAGACAAACTAAATATTCATTGAGCTGATACAAATCATCTACGGAAACAGCAGTTTACTATAGTAAATATTCTCTTTGCTTTAATTCCCTCTACCACAGCATTATTAATCGTTACTCTCTGTGTAAACAAAGCTAGTTTTTATCATACATTTAGAAAGACAAAAATGTACCCCAGACAGCTTAAAAATCTCACGTCCTGTTAAATGTGACAGTATGCATACAAGCACATACACCTATAGGCATATTCCACAACTATATTTATTCAGGACCAATACACAAATGTTTCTCCCTGTCTTTTGTCAACAGTTATCAGTTGTTTAACAGAATCTTGTTACAGGAAGTGAAAAGGTGGATCACATTTTTGAGGAAGCCAATTTAGTTAGTGAGAATTTAGTGAGCACTTTGTAGGTGAGGAAAGTCTTCCATGCACTGTCTTCCATGGAGTGGAAGTTCAGAATAGTTGCATTTCTCACATTCTGCATAAGCAGTGCCTAACATGGCTTGCTGTGGTCCTAACACTGTTGTTTCTTTCTCCAGTAAGCACATGTGAGTCCAGCAGGCTTTCGGGTTTAAGATGTGGCATTCATGAGGATGCTAACACAACTTTTGTCTCCCACCAGGCATTTACTTTAGGAGGTGCTTTTGCAACATGCTCCCATTGGAGGCTCAGCAACGGACAGAAGTTTCCCATCCCTGGGGCTTATGGTATCTCACAGCCCTGCTACTTCCTCACACAAGACCTAGCTATGCTCAGTAGTGCTAGGGGGGGAGGAACTAATGTAGCAAAGTGGGCAAACGTTAAATAAACCCCATCTGAATGCTCTGAATCAGGAGGAAGAAGAAAACAGAGATAATTGGGACATAAAGAGAAGAACTCAAGCCACTTCTGATGGGAGCACTGAATTTTGTCTCTTTAACTCTGAGCTTGAAGTGATGTTAATGTAATTCCTGTTGCTAGGTGAACTGATAAACCTCCTTGTACAAATAACGAGATATTCGGTTGCCAACTGTGCCATTACTGAAAGCAAAATCCTGCATCAGAACAGATGAGTTTATTTATCTCTATTATGGCCAAGAGATAGTACAGAATGATCTTTAACATTACCAATAGCAGTCAGCAATGGGAAAAAGGGCTCTTATCGTCTGAATGAGAGCTTTGACCTTCAAGGAACAGAGGAAGGTTGTGCCAAGTGTTTCTGGAAGTCAGGTTTGCCTGCTGAGATTGAGGGAGGATTTGTATTTTTAATGTATTGCTGCTCCTGCATTACCTTCTTCTCTAGAAGTGCAGCCAGGTTCCTATGGATCTGGACCAGAGGTGATGTTTATAAATAAAATATTATATAGTTTCTACTTCAGTCTCCTTGAAGAAAATACTGTAGAATGGTAAAAACACACTGGTTGTTCTTTCAGTTTCCTGCTGCCCACTGCAGCCTTGTAAGAAAGCACTAATGAGCCTACTAACTTCCTCATTCGTGAAAACTAAAGAAAGAAGAAAGACGAGTTTTACCACTTCTGTCTTTATCAAAGACAAGGGGTTTTTACACTCAACATTTAAATACAGCAGTATTCTATTAACAACTTGCAAGCTCTTCTGTCTCACGAAGAAAATCAAAGGAACTGTTTGAGCACGTACATGGGATGGAGCACTGGGGGAAGGATGGACGGGGTGAAAGCGAGAACATGCACAGGTACAACCCTGCTTTAACCTCCCTTTTGAGCGCACCGTATTTCTCCAACAGCTGCTATCTCGACCATGTGCCACCGAGCGGCGCTGCTGCCCCGCGGCCGCACGTACACGGGCGGCCTGAATCCAGCGGCTGCACATCGGGAGTCGGTGGGAGAGAGCAGCACAGACCCTGCTGCCAGGTGCTTTTGCTGAGACAGCCTCTTACTGCCAGCTGCGAGCTGCTGGGAGATTCACCCACTGGGACTGAGGGAGAGGTGCGTTTCACGTTCAGACGGCGACTGCTCGAGGCGATTCACCCGATTGAGTTAGAGCAGAGGCAACGTCCCACTTCCAGCCCTCCAGTCACTCATTTCTCAGAAAGACCCCAAACTTTACCTTTAACAAAACTGATTTATCGCTTTTGTTTCAAGTTCCGCCCGTGAAAGAGGCCGACAAACATCAGATCCTGATCCCTGTTGCTGTAAATGTAGGGTAAAAAAAAGCAGCAATAACTTCAATGGATTTATGTCAGATTGGTTCCGTTTGTGCTGAACCATCACAAAACCATTTCAGCCTTGAAACAGGCAGCTTAGCTGCACTGCTCTGAAGGTCCCGGTGACTGAGCCAGAGATAAGATTACAGAAAGCTTTTCCTTTTAGTGACATTTCTGCCAGCTTGTACTTCTGCCATGAATATTCTTTTAAATAGTCCTCTCAGGGCAATTAAGAAAAAAAAAAAAAAAAGAGAGAGAGAGAGAGAGAACAAAGAAACTGTCATCGGTAATCCAAGTAGGATTTTTCTTCTGAGAAAGGATTAACAATGAAGATAAAAAGCAGAATGAGGAGGCAATTAATGTTGTCATTATCAGCAATTTCTTCAAATTAAGTTGGCAACTCTTGCATTCAGTATACAACATTCATTGTGGACTGGCACTGGAAAAGATTTGTAAGAATTAAATTAAAGTAAGTGTTTGGAGCAGGGCTGTAGGAATGCGGCCTGGATTTGGACCTTGGGTACATTCCACTGGGACTCGACAGCAGCTCAAGCCCTGCAATGTGTCCCTGGGTCCTGGGTAGGCCCTGCATCTTTTCACCCTTCTGATCTCACAGGGAAAAGTTAAGCACCTGAGTTTTTGGCAGACCAACCATGTGTGTTGTTCTGAGTTGTAGATCTGTACAGATGCAATTATGCAGCAGACCTCAGCAAAATTAACTAAATAGCCTGGTTTAGAGAGAAGGAAACTAACAACAGAATGGCAAAAGAAACTGAGCTGGGAATTTATTTTTCTGTGGTACTGAAGAGTTTCAGAGAGGTTATCAAATGCCATGTAACTAATGATGAGTTTTAATAGAGTATGTGGTGGGGATGACTGAAGAGCCACAGATAATTTATATCATAATAGGATTTGCATGGTGGAGAGTTCACTCCAGTGGGAGGAATGAAATGTCACTGACCATGTGGAATTTCAGAACAAAAAGTAGTAGCCGATAAACAACGGTGAGATGTTAACATGACAGTCTCCTCCAGTTCATATCATCAGGCAAAGAGCATCAAGGAGTTGAGGTGTTGCCTGTGAATATCCTTCACCTTCTAAGCTAATGCTCTAAAACTGTGGTCTCATGGCTTTTCTAGCCTGTCTGTTTTGCCAGGAAATGCATTGGAACATCTTGGTTTAATCTAGATACAGGAGGAGAATACCACACAAACTAACCTAGGACAAAAGGATTTGCTCTAAAAATGTCACGAGAAAATATGATCTCTTTGTCTCTGCCCCACTCATCTCCTAGCTGTGCCCAACCAAGGCCACCAAGTTCACAACAAAGCCAGGAGACCTTCTTAGTGCTCATCACTGCCCACGTACAGTATTACTCTTTGCCTTTTTCACCGGCCTCTCCTGTCCTATGTGCCTGCAGCTCCTGTCTCTTTTCCTCCCAGCTTCCTCTGCTCTCTCCAGCCTTTGTCCTCCCTCCCTCCCCGCGCCTCATTACTCCCTTTGTTGACCCCTTGTGCCCCTCCTGCTACCCCCCTGCCCCTGGTTTCTCCCCACTGCACCTAGCACTTCCCCCATGCTATCTGCCCCACCTTGCACAGCTGCTGCCCTTCCCAACACCCCACCACTCCCACCGCTGCTCTGCAGGGCTGACCAGCTCTGCTTCCAAACAATGAGGCTTTGACCTCTTTCCCCTGGGAGAAGATTTCACAGCCAAACACGTCTCACTGGCAGGAGCTTTTCCTGATATTCAGCCTGTTTCCTTCTCCCATTGCTCCTACTTAAATCTCTTTATATTGAACTAACAGCTTGTGCCCCAGGCGAGGTGTTTATACCCCTCTTTTTATGACTATTGCAAAAAAAGTTTGAATGCAGATAGCCAGGCCAAGGCGAACAGGGGCACCGTGCATCCTGGTAAGCAAGATCCTATCGTACCCAGAAGGAACAGAATAAACACGCTTTCTGTAACGAAAAATAGGCCACATGCCTTGCAAAAATTAACCAAGAGCCAAACCTTGATCGGTTTTTATCCATCTGAAAGAAAGATACTAATGCAGACAGCTGTGTCAACAGCCAGCGAGCCAGGGGCTGAGTGAGCCTGAGCTCTTGGAGTCCAGGGACAGGGCTTGTAGTGGTGAACATGGCCCAAACTGAACAAGCCTTGGTGCAGAGGGTGGATGTTGAGCCCAGAAGATAGAGGAGAAAGGCATTAAGCCCTCAGGGTGCCCTGCTACACGAGGTGGTGAATTGGGGAAGCTCAAAAGGGAAGAAATATGGTTGGAGGGGTGGAAGGGAGCAGGGCAGAAGGCGGTAGGAGAAGCAGGGACATGGCTGTGCCAAATTGAGAGGCCTACATGGAAGAAATGGGCTGTGTGGGGTCAAGAGCAGGCATACCCCCCACACAGAGCCAGCCGAACAGTCCACAGCAGTGACTGAAGCCAATTGTGAAGACCCATGTTTAAGGGCAAAGACTGTCTTCTCCCTAAGTATCTGAAAACTGTTCAGCAGAATGGGGAATTAAGATGGATACTGCAACTTCATTTCCAGTTTACAATTTCTGAAGCAGGCAACTGATGTCTGCACACATGCCTCAGTGGCTCATGTGAAGCCCAGAAGGCACTATGCATACCTACTCATCCCTGCTCCTGCAAGCCAGACTCAGTGCAGATGCCAGAGGCAGAACAGAGCAACCCACCTGACAGCCACTGCTGAGGACTTTCAGCTCCTTCCTTCTCTGCCCACCCACTGCACCTCACTGCCATACACTTGGCCTCAGCACAAATCTGGCTCTGTCATCAGCAGAGCTAGCTCACTCCACCACCATGGCTGTATCCAGTTCTTTCTATCATCAGTTTTCTACTGGCTTCATAGGAAATGAACAGAAAGCACCGGCTTTAGAGCAGGCCAGGCAGCGGAGCACTGTGTAGCAGGGGTGAAGGAGAGGGATAGAATTTCTCCCCCTTGTCAGAAGTAAGGCATTAACGTGGTTCAGCTGTACAAGGAACGACACCCTGAGCAAGCATCTTCCTTTTCTCCTGTGTTTTAAAACTGTGCCAGCGTATGTGTACCCATTAGCACATTTTAAGGGCTGCTCATTTTCCCAGTCTAGACGGGGATTTCAAGCAGACATTCAGATCTGCCTGGAGGCATTGCACAAGGGTAGTCCTCAAAAGCACCTTTCAGAGACTCAAAAGACAACTTCAGATAACAGTATGGAATCTTGTTCTTAATGATTAAAATAGCTTATTCCGGACAGTCCAAAAGCTATATTAGTAACACCAGCTGAATTAATAACAGTGAAAACCACTCATTAGAAATTATAATGGTGCTGAACACCATAACAGTTCACCTATAGTATAAATCAACCTGGCTCCATTTATGCAATGAAGCTACCACTGCTTACAGCAGCCAAGGGCCTGCCCTAATGTTTTCTTGCTTTTGCATATACAGAATATAACACTACAACCTTCTTGCTCAATCTTTCTGTCTTTCTTATAATTTTTCCCTTAGAGGGCTTCTTTAGACATAGCAAAGACTGCTAGGTAATTTTTATGTCTAGCCTTCTATTTCCCTTGCTACTCCCCCATGCAGTAATTTGTGTGGGGAAAGGTAAATCAGAGCCACATGTTCCCTTTATAAGCCAGAGATAAAGGGCAGCAGCAATTCAGTATACTGTGAATTCACCGGGATTATTCAGTATGCCATTAACTGAGGAGAAGACCCCAGCATTAGCAAGCTTCCTCTGTTCTGCACCTTCCCTAGTTTCTTTTACCAGTGCAGGAGGCAGTCGAGCAAATGGTACAGCACACCTCTGCATCCCCAGGCAGAACCCCAGTGACAAGCACCATACTTAATGTGTCATCCAAAATATGCAGTGTCTAATGAACCATAGGAACTTACTGAAGGTATGAAAGGTACAGAAACATCTTAAAATTCCTAATACTACTATAATGGAAAGAGCCTTGGCTTTTTTGTTCATCAGTGAAAAAATATGTGAGGCAGAAAATGCAGAGAGTTTTTCCCAGGCAACCGCATTTTCTTGGAAATCTGAAACACAGTATTTCTATTTTGAAACTCCGTCATTGTAGTCTCTGTGTGTTTGTGTTTTAATCTGTCTTATCTCCTGTATTGGAGAAGGAAATGTGCGTCAGTTACATTGCAAGGGACACTGCATCATGGGAGACACAGACCCATCAGTTTCTACAGCTCTTGTACAGAGATTAGCTTTATTACTGGATCAAAGAAAAAGTGCCTTTATTAATGTCATGCCTAGGGACTGCCATTCCACTGAGTCACAGCACTGTGAATCATGATCTATTCTAAAAAAGTCGAGAGTATCCTTATACTCTTGACTTTTTGATATATATTCACTGTGGAATTACACTGTCAAGAGAGGAGAACAAAACTCTTGGCCTTATTCTGGCTCTCATTTCTGCTCCCTGTGAGATGTTTGGCACTTCCATTCAGACTGACCATTAATCCACCTACTGTTAGGTGAACAGTGTGAGACAAAGCTGACTATTGGAACAGGTATTGAATTAGAACTGAATTCTAACTCCCACCAGATAATGTTAGGAACTGTTTGTTTCATCACACGTTTCCATAGTTTTGCATATCTCCTTGAGGTTACGTACACACAAAAACATCTTTGTGTGCTGCACTCATACCTACAACTAGGAAATCAGTGAATTCCATACATTATTTTGGTCAACACCTTTGTACTGGAGTTGCTGGACAGTGCTTGTGTGTAACACAGTTGCTTAAAATCATTGTTCTCCAGAATGACAGTTTCAACATAATCATCATTAACTTTTAAGAAACACTTACCCAGCGTACACTCATCACTTCCAGACTGCTCCTTCATATTGCCTGTAGCCACTGCCAGAGATCGATCTTTTCTTCTGCCAAACTGAGAGCTGGATGGTTTAATCTCTCCTGACACCAGAACTGGAACATTTTTTCCCAGATCAATGCTGCTGTTCATCTTGGGTGGAAAGACCGAGTGGGTGTTTCTCTTACCTCATGTTGGACTCTGATATTTGCAGTGCTTGTCTGGAGGACTGACTCTCAGTGAATGACACCTGGATGTCTTTGCTTTACTCGTACAGTGGGACCTGCTGATGTTTCACTAGGACACTGCCACTACCCAGTTCGATTTCTGCTCAGAGGTGCCATGCTTTGCTGCAGGCCTTGTGTGGCAGGAGATACTGCACCTCGGGTACAGAACAAAGATAATCAAAATGATTGCTCTTTTAGCAGAAAATTGACCACGGCTGCCATAAGCCTCAGACAGCATTTCACCACTTTATTGGTGTAAGCAAGGATGGGGATGCACCAGTTCACACCACAGTGAGTCTGGCTACAGACCGAAGGGTGGCAGTGCCAGCCGCCTGGTGCCTGCACGGTAGGTCGCTACCCCGCACCGTGCAGCACGAGTAGGGCATGACTGTCCCTCTTCCTCTGAAGGCCAGGCAACCTCAGGTCAATTCACGTTCATGTAGGACAATGTGCACAGACATCTCTGGGGAGCGGCTCTTGGTGACTTAATGTATCTGCACCCTGAGGACACAGCGAGGCATTCCTGGGCTTCAGTCACGGCCTTTGATCTGTTTAAATCCCGCTTGTTCATCTTTACTCATTTCCTTTCCACCCTGCTCTCCTAACGCAGGCTTCGGTCAGGTGACACAGCTCTGGGAAGCTTTCCCACTCCACAGATAGTGACTCTGTTACCTCTGTTACTTTACATTTGTTTAATTAATTGCTCATTTTGTTCCTGCGCTGTTGTGCTGGCCCAGTACACTTACAGTATGCATGAGTGCCTAAAAGGTGACGAGGCTCCTAGGGTGACTCTGTCCCTTTCATTTATTTATAGAGCTCAAGCACACGATCCCTTATTAATTCCAGGCACTGCTAGCTCAGCCTGACTTGAGATAACGTGGCACAGGCTCCAGGCCGTCTCAGCTGGCACTGACAGCACACGGGGAAGTGAGGTCCCTGCTGAAGAGAGTGGGGCTGATTGGCCACAATCAGGAAAGCAATTAAACTTCATGTGG
Organism: Odontophorus gujanensis; assembly: GCA_013399175.1. NCBI lineage: Eukaryota > Metazoa > Chordata > Aves > Galliformes > Odontophoridae > Odontophorus > Odontophorus gujanensis. The sequence continues at coordinate 29,189 of VXAB01003495.1, forward strand.
CATTTGAACTGTGGACTTGGAGGTGCACAGAATAGCCTTCAGCTACTCTAAAATATTTCTAAATGTTGTGAATACTTAACAGAGGTAATTGTAAGGATATAAATTAAGATTTCTATTATTTCTCAGGAGGCCAACATCTATCACAGAAGACCTTAAAATGAATATGGAGTATAGAAATTATGAGAATTTATGTAGCAAATGACTTCTTGTTAAAAAGTCGTGTAGCAGAAGCTGCAGCAACAGAGGCTGAGACAAGCAGTCTCATCAGTGGGCTTAAATTGAAGCACTGAACTATGGTAAAATACCACAAATGTTCCTTCTGGTGGATGTTCTTGTTCTTATCCCTCAGCTGCTCTTTGAACAGTGCCAGTAGAGCTGCTCCTTGCACCATGCCTTGAGACGAACCAGAGCTACTGGGCAGCCTGGGACACCAGCCACCTGAGCCATAAAGCCGCCTCGCCCCAGGCTACATCAAGTCCAGCATAGTGAATTTATTGCCCTGGATCCAGGCCCAAGGACTGCAGCTCTGACTTTGTTGCTATCTAAGCAGTCTGGGACCAACATTTTACCTGCAGTTCACTTTTCACCATCTGTTAAACATCTTAAGACATTTGCACTGAACATTGAACTTACTGAGTTCTGTATCTGTATAATTAATGAGCGTTTATGATGTGGCTGTTGGAAGACTTCCACAAAAGTGGAGCTTCTTCCACCCACAGGAGCTATTCTGTCCCATTCACCCTCTGCAAACTCCCTGCAGGTGAGCACAACTGAATCACACAGCACTGATCCGGATTTCCTTCTTCTGAGGCACTTTTTTTTCCCGATACAAAATGGAGATGCCAAAGAAGGTTGTTGACTTCATGTAATTTCTCTGAGGTGCTCAGATACCAAGCTGCTGAGCATTCTCTTGATAGATGAGATTAGATAAGAAGGAGTGAGATCAAATAGCAGTTTTCTGTTACTACCTTCCAGACAGTTGAGATGGAGCTCAGATTCTAATGAGATGGGCATCCTAGAAACACTTAAGAAAGATATGACATTGAGAAGCAACTAAATAAACCATTCTCTCCCCCTGCACTTGCAGCTATACAAGCACGTTCCCCCATCCAACTAAACTCTTCTCTGTCTCCAAAAGGCAGCAGTCTGGGGCTCTGTAGGTATATGATTTTGGGCTGTTTCTATCTGCCCAGAGTGGCTGCTGGGTTTAAATTTAAGAGGACTAGGTAGAAAAATGCAAAGTTTCACATGTGAAACTTTGAAAATTCATATGCAAAAATCCTACTCCTTTTTAAAATTCACAAGAATGATTATGCTGTTTCCCATAAGGTTGGATTAGAGAGCTACGGAGCTTGCAAAATATGTTCTTACTAACAGATTGAACCTGCTTCCTTGGAAAGGATTTGATACATATTTAGTCTCAGTGAATGGATTCTATGGAACACAAGTAGTCAGAAAGATATTAGCATTAATTAGCAGAGAAGAGTGCCACTCTGCTGGAATTTAAGCCCCTATCTCAGTGGTAATACTTGTCATCTAGTTTTTTTTTCAGTAGTTAGAAAAGCCTTTCCAGCTTCCAGACAGACTTTGCCAGGAGTTATCATGGCAATGCTGCCCGCACTGAGCCAGCCCAGCTGCAAGGCCATTAATTACCTGAAGAAGCTGTCATGAACTGTAGCCATTTGTAGCCAGCTCTGCTCTAGGTTGTCCATGCTGAAGTGAGTGAGGAGATTTCTAGAGGCTCCCAGCTGTCACAGCCTTGTTTCATAAATCCTTTCCTCCAGGGGGAAGCTTCTGGATACTCTTGGCATCACTGAACAATCTCTGTCAGCTTGTGTTTAGGCCTTGGAACAGTGCCCGGTTTTCAGATCCCACATACTTCATGCAATGAGGAGTGCCCCTCCTGACCTAGCATCTAGGCCGCGACTATGGAGATTTGGGCCAGCACCTTCTCCATTACCTCTCCAGCGAGAGTCATTTCTTCCGACGAGACGTGGTCTGCAGAAGTCCCGGCGTGGTGGTGTGTATTCCAGATTCCACTTCAATAATTCACAGAGGCCGTGGCATGCTACCTGCCATGCAGACAGCTGCACTCTCTCACTTTTCTTTTAAATAAGGCATGCTCTCCTCTAACCACAGAGAAAGGTCTCGCAGCTGACATGTATTTACTCTAAGTGGGCTTCTCAATCCTACTCTTTTGAAAAGAAAATCACCTGTCAGGTATCAGAGCCAAGCCCAGTGACAGTTTTGGTTAAGCTCATTAGGAAAGATTTGCATCATTTGAACTAGTTTGTCCACTAAACAAGAGAAAATCTCCAGGCGTCTGACCCTTAAGTTCTGGGGACCTTGGAGTCCACACATGAGCTGCAAGGCACCAATGCTGTTTTGGCTTTTCAATAATAAAAATACAAACCTCTGAATCTGTAAAGCTGCTTTCTGTGCTGAAGGATTCACTCTCCTTCACCCACTGGATGCAAAACACACTGCTCAAATCCTGTTCTTAGGGATGCTGTGGTTGCTTGTGAACCATCAGCAGCACATTGCTCTGCACACCTCAGAGCAGACCCCTTCCTGCAGCCCAAAGAGTAGCAGCCATCTCTGTGCAGCACAGCTGGCAGGCAGCGCCCTGGGTTTCCAACTGTGCAAGCAGTCAGACAGAGTCCTTCTGACCTACTGAGAGTTATGTGATAGAATAATTAAAGATGACATTTAGAAAGGGATTTTCCATTGTAGTCCCAGAAAGTCTCAAATTTCACCTATAAAGGGTGAAACTGGCAGCCTAAGGGCCAAGCTTTGCCCACAGAAAATTCCTCTGCTCTGCTGGAAATGGAGAACAGCTGTCAGGAGTGCACACACGGCCCAACAGCTGAATGACCCCTATGGTGCCTGTACACAGTCAATTATAAGGAGTCAGGATCTGCCACTACCGCATCGCTGTGAGCTGCAAGGCAGGTTGTGAGCAGAGGGCTGCAGCACCACAGACACCTGGAAGGGTCTCATCCCCCATGCCCGTGGTGTCCATGGTCAGTATCCAGGAGGCACGCTGCTTGTTTTCTGCCAGGCTGCTAGATCAGGTGGGGTCAGCAGCATGGTACATCACTCAGCCTTTAGCCACGTTCAAATGCTACAGAGTTTTACAGGATAAAAATGGCAGGCTGGCAGCAGCTGTACCAGTGCTAGGCCATCTCCTGGTGCACTAGTTTAACTACAGCACCTGTTATGCTGCTAACTGGATATTTTCACCACACAGGCATGAGGGAATAACAGTATTAGCACTAAATATCAATCAATCATGAATCAAAGCACGAAAAGGCAAAATTTTCTTTAAACATCCATGTTTTAAAAAAAAATAGTAAGAGTGTAGGATTCATTGTATGAGTTGACAATGTTGCTCAGCTGTTTATAAGATTGTCTGACATTTAAACCTAGTGCACAAGACAATCTGGAATCAGAATAGAATGGTAGCTGACATTGCAAAGTTGAACAGGAAGCAAAAGATGTGTGGTATCAGCTGCCTGCATGGTCTCTGTCCCCCCCATCAGCTTCCCAAGCGGACCTGCACAAGCAGTTCTTGGCTTCCCAGAGCCCCAGTTTTATGCCGTTGTGAAAGGTGGAGGCATCTCCTCACTGCACAGAGGTGTGGAGAAGATAGAGTGTTAGGGAGGTGGGTGGGAGCAGTAAGGCTTCTGAGACTTGTCCTATGTCATCAAAGTAATAGAGAATTATGGTTATCCTGGAATTAGAAATAGAAATTACTTACGTTAAATCTATTCAAGAAAACTAAAGTACTAAGTAAAATACCTCAGTCCCCAAGAAGAACCATAAAATTCAATTCTGCTACAACACTGTGTGTAAAAGCCTCACTTGTCTTTCAGCTATTCTGAAATGTGAGTGTTGTTGTCTCATTTTATTCCAAATTTAAAATTTCATATGCATCTTCAATGGTATGACACAAAGCCGTTTGGTTAACATGGATCTGTGGGCCTTCAGTTTAGCTCTCACTCTCCTCTCCCTCAGGGACATCAATGAAAAGGGTTAAACAGGTATTGCCAAGTAGGAGAGACGCAGTTTCAGAATTTATCAAATTGAATGAATTGGTAGAAGAACCCCTTCAAATGAAGTATATTTCATGCAACCTAGGTTCAGGTGCAACATTGCAGTGATGCCTTCAAACAGGCTGCTCAGTGTCCTCACAGAAAAGAGCTGCTGTCAGGGTTCTACTCTGCAAATGGAAACTGGAGAGGGTGCACTGAAGCAGGGGCAGAGAATTACAGAATTACAGAATCATAGGGTTGGAAGGGACCTCAAGAGATCATCGAGTCCAACTCCTCTTCCAAAGCAGCTCTCTAGACCAGGTTGCAACAGGAAGGTGGCCAGGTGAGTCTTGAATGTTTCGAGAGGAGTCTCCACAGCCTCTCTGGGGTTCACCTCCCTTGACCTGCTGGCCACGCTCTCTTTAATGCACCCCAGGACCCCATTGGCCTTCTTGGCCACCAGAGCACACTGCTGGCTCATGGCCAGCATGTCATCTACCAGGACACCCAGGTCCTTCTCCTCAGAACTCCTCTCCACATGTAATCCCTGCAACCTGTCTGGGTGCATGTGGTTATTCCTCCCTAGATGCAAGACTCTACACTTGCTCTTGTTAAACTTCATCTGGTTAAGGCTGCCCGCATGCTCCCTGCAGTTCCTTTCAGCCTCTTCCACTTTTCCCTGCAGCTCTGTGCTGAAGCTGAGCAACCAACATGACAAAGATGTGTCTAAAACAGAACTAGTTTGTGTTTTCTAACAAGCTCTCCAACACTGTTGTGGGTTAGCAAAACAGTTCCACTTTTGACTCATCTCTAGAAATGAACTTCCTTTCTTTCTTCCATAAAAGGTGACCTGCAAGCCAGTCCGATGCAAGGTAATTTGTCCTGTTTATGTGATGACTTTGATAAGGCACAGAGATTAGTGCTCTTCCTTCACAATAAAGCAACAGTTTGTTTATGTGCTGTAATCTGGAGTGACTTTTTTTTACAGCCAGAGCCTGAATGTGACAATAATCTGTACAGAAATGTTGGTTGTAAAACTAGAGAGCACTTTAAATACACTGTTGCTGTCTCTGCCTCTCACTTGCACATACCCCCAGTCCTGGCCCCTCTCAGCAGTCACAAGATAAGCTTCGAAGAAACAAGGCCATTGATTGACAGCTCATTAGAAGTTGCAAGAGCAGCAAAACACAAACTGGAGCCCGTGGCTTTCTGTCGGCCGGGCCAGGAGGCGTGCTGGTCAGCAGTGGCCTGAGAGGAACAAAGACTGCAGGAGACACTGGAGGAAAACAACATGAAATTTTAATGGTGTGCTCGAAAGGCCAGGTGTAATGGATCAGGGCCAAGGCCTCTCCTGACGCCCCACCCCCCCGTGCGCCCCGCCA
>VXAB01003495.1:34658-46525 GCA_013399175.1 Odontophorus gujanensis
CCCACATCGCTTATATTTACATTCTATATATAGGCACAGAGAGTATAGGTTGTGCCATATGGCACGTACGCATGAACGTGGATTCAGAGGATCCAAATTTTGATATGCCAGACAGAATTTATCTGCAAATCCATTTATAAATGAAAGGCTCCAAGTATATACAGTGTTAATATCTGTACATATTAGATGTCACAGCCCTAGCCTTAGATAAGGGCACACACTGAGCCAAATTCACTCCTGCAGTGAAAGCCAGGCAAGTTTTACTAGGAATGAATTTGGCTTAATGTGTCTGCCTGCAGCTATGTTTGTTTTTACAAATCCTGCTTATCCTTCATGTAAGCATATTCCTCATAGTTAGGACTTCTACTAGGCACATGCCAATCTGCCTCCAAGCCATTAGCTGGGATGCCTGTTCCTTCAGCATCCCTTAGGGTCCTTCAAGCCCCCAGTCCCTGCTGGAGGGCACTTGCTCTTCAGACATCACAAATCCCTCTTGGCATGCAGGCTGGTGACCACCCTGCCTGGACCCTGAGAGTGCAAAGTGGCAGAGAAGAGTTCATCACAAATAAATGCAAGGATAATTAGCCTCGGCTCTTTGTATAGAAAGTGGTCTGACAATGGTCACAACTGATTTTTAGTTCAATTTTTCCAGTGGTATCTTTTTCTCAAATTCCTCCTTTTCTTTTGGTTTAACACATAAGTGGACATGCTTGGTTCTGAAGGCTGGATTATTTCTAGTTCTGAAGGTCATTTAGCCCAGCTTCTTGTGTAAGTACTTAGAAAAAGAGCAGTTACCTCCTTTTCATGGGTAGTCAAACAGAAGGACCTCAAATTCATAATTTTCAAGCTTTCTTACTAATAGGCATTCATTATACAAGTGGACCAGCAAGGCTAGATTATGTTTCTTTTAGCATCTTAATACATTAAGTATATGAAGAATCATTTGTAGGATTCTCCTAGATCTGGGACACACTGGAAAAAATACTAGCAAGAGGAAAGGTCTAAAAGAACATACAGGTGGGCTGGAGTACCCACCGACAGACTGAAGTGTAAAAACTGATATCCTGCTGGAGTTTAGACAACATTCTTACTTGCTTAAAGACAGGTCGAGGAGAGGTAGTGTTTTGTGCAATGAATAAACTGAGACCATGGTCATTATTCTGGCAGGGACTGATTTACTGATAAAACATGACTTCACGGCCACAGTTCTTGAGTAAGTGTAACTTAAATTGGGTTCAACCAGTGGTGCTACCTGAGCATAAAACTGAGATAAAGAAGCATACAATCTAAAGCTCAGTTGCAATTTAAGAAAATTTACCTCTCCTGTAATACAGTAATAACATTTTCCCCTTCTTTAATATGTTTTCTCTTCAGATCTCAAAGCATTATAACAGTGATCTGTAAAATTATATCTTGATTTTAGCAATAGAGACTCTAAGTCCCCAGGTAGGCAGTATGATTTGCCTACAGTCCCCTAAGGATTTGTTAGGAGCCATTATTCACTCCCATGTTCTCCCTTCTGCTCATGACACATCTAATTTTACTTTCACTTGAGCACTGAATTTACTGATAATTCTTCAGAAAAATTTCCAAAATTCTATCTGCAATGAAAGAAACACTATAAAGGAATAAGAATTGGAGCTCACATAACCTGTGCATAAGAAATCACAGTAGAAGTTTGGGGATTGGGAGCTTTGAGGGAATCATCTAATATACAGAAAGTCGGTGTGCATGTGGAGGCAAATACCCTCTCAAAACATGCTGTCACAGCACAGCTCTGAGCCAATACACAAAAAGGCACGAGATGTAACCTTTCTCCGGTATTGTAATCCAGCCCTTTCCTAAGTCATTGCTCCCCAGCCACAGTGAATTGAAAGGAAATATTGAAGCAGGCTGCTCATTCTTCTGGGCCGCGGCTGCAGGGGCTTCCTCGAGACCCGCCAACACAAAGCAAAGCCCTGTTCTGCAGGGACTAAGCATTGCCGGGGGGGCCCTCACATATCCCTCCATTGTGATTTCCCTTCCAAAATAGTGCAGTGCTTTACAAAAAGCCCAAAACACAATAGTATGACTCAGCAGTTTGGAACTGAAGGCCAGCTCATGTGAAGGTGTCATTGCCATGACCCAGCAGCACTGTGCACCTTGCAGCCTTGCTGCACTGAGGGCAGGCAAAGGGATTCAGACCCTCCACTTCCATTCCAGATGTCCTAGGCAGGCACATCAGCTAGTGCTACATATTGAAAAAGCAAGTGTTTAAGGAAAACATACATGGAAATGCCATAGTTGTTCAACCTGCCAAGTTGTTTTAGGAGAATCTCAGGCTGGGTAGCAAAAATCACTCAGCACGTGCATGAGGCAGCTCTCTGGGCCTCCTTGTCAATAAAGAGGACTCGATCGCAGCTTTAGGCCTCTCAGTTACCATGCCATTTGTGAAAGTCTTCTAACAACAGAAAGCACCAATTGCAGCCAATACTGCTCATGGTGCAAGCCAGGCTGGTATGACCAGTCCCCTTCCTTGGCAGAAGGGAACAAAGGAAAGGCAGCAGAAAAATGAGGCCAGGTGTTGGAAGGAAAGAGGACTCTGGCAGAGCACCAAGGAAATGGCAGAATTACAAGAAAGAAGAAATAGCAGACAACTGTAAGGAAAGAGAAGGGCAAAAGAACGTGAAAGCTAGCTTAGCCAGCAGTGGTCCTTGCTGTTAGCCCTAGGGCAGGCAGCAGTGAGTCAGCACTGCACTTTCCCTGGGGAACAGCCTGGCATGCATCATGCACAGGGAGAGAGGTTGCTACATTTCCATTACCCCACTTCTCTCCCTCATCCCTGCTAACCACTAAAAGGTGTGACCTGACCCTCCTGACCAGCTACACATCCCGCTGGCACCATTTTCCCCCTTCTCTGCCCTCTTCTCCATCGATTCCCTTGAAACCAGCTTGCTGCCTACTTGAAACCCTGGCAAAAGCTTACATTGCCCTCAGGTTCATTGGTGTCTGATCAGCTTTCAGCCTTCCCATTTTCTCATAGCATGTCTTCATGACAATAAAGAGAGAGTTTTGTTTTCCCACCAACTTTCCCTCACACCAAAAATTCTGGGCTGAATTTTGAAATATGTGTCTGTGCCCTGATGTGACTTCAGTACCCAAGATACACACAGACGCTTGAAAATACAGACAGCCATTTGGGGTATAGTACTTCCCAATAAAGCAGCTCTTCAAAATGAAGCATGCTATTTACCCAATTGAAAACTTGCTTTTCCCATGGAATTTTCTGAAACTGTTATGTTTATGTCTCCTTTTAAAAAGGAGACAAGCCTAGTATTTCACTCTTTTTTCTGTTGTTCCAGACTGCCCTATTTTCAGCAAGCAATCCCCCAATTTTTCTCTTATTTTCACAAAAACAGATCATTTTAAAAATTGGAAGGAAATAAAGAAAATCATTCCAGCGAGTTTCATGTTCTGAGTTTTCCACATCCATCAATCTGCTCTGCCTCTGTCCACCCTCAGCACCTGGCAGCAAGCTGGACCAAGCTCAAGGGAAGGTAAGTTCCCTCTTGCTGAATGGCCAGCGCCAAATGCCAGCACACTTAAAGGGATTTCCATCAAATAATCACTCCTTAGTAGCACCTGAACCATGCACCAGCCTTCCCACTGTGTGCTGTCTCCACAGGTTCCACCCCTGATGCCCCTGCCTGCTGCAACTTGGTCCCTGTAGTAGGTGACTGGACAGATTTTCCTTGGGGGGCGCGAGGGAACAGAAGCGAAACAAAGATCGTAAGAAACAGTGAGTACTTCTCCAGATTTAAGGAGAGACATTACTGTAGTTTAGTAAGAGGATCTCATCTCTCTCTTTAATAAATAAAGAATTTGGGTGACACAGGACCTTCTTGTCTCCAGTGGAGGATGTTTTTCCCCGGGGAAACTGAAGCGCCGTTATTAAAAATGAAAATCTATCTCAGCCTTTCAAGTCTGTTCTTGGAAACACTAGCTGTTAAAAAGGGGAGAAGAAAAAAGGAGTCAAACCAAAGGACCCTTTCAGACTAAGTTTTTCTGTGATCTTGGGACCAGGACAACTGTACACAGCTACTCAAAGGAGAACAGGTGAGCTATGACGCTTTATAAATATCACACAGAAAATGCTGAGTTTCCTCTGAGTTGCTTTCTACCTTGAGTACCAAGCTGCACATTCAGATTTCAAGTCCAAAAGAAACCTCTTCCCCAAACTGCCCCCCCAGGCTGCTGTGGGAAATGGATTTTCAGGAGCATTAGAAGTGCTGTGAAGGACTCAGAGATCATCAGTTGCAAAGAGTCCTTCAGGAAAAAATGTAAGACTTCCCATTCTGCCAAACTGCCTTTAGATTTGTTTTCCACGTTAGGATATCTTTCAGAAAGTAGTTTGTTTGCTTGCTTCCTACCAAAACTGTTAAGTCTAACCAATCTGGTCTTACTGGAATTTGAAGGTAATTTACCACTGGATTTGCTAGGCAAAGAATCAGGCTGTCAGTTTTTTATGTTAGTACTAGTGGGTACACACACACACACAGAGCAACATTTACAATGAATGCAGTGAAAATATAGAATCAAAGAAGCAGAAGAAGATTTATCTACCTCTGCCAATGAAAGTGGATTTTTTTTCTGCCTTCATAGTTATCATTAACGTTTGTGTTTTACACACAAAAGAACTTCGCAAGGAGAGTTTATTAACATCGTTATCTGAAGACAATAAAAAGCATCAGAAAGAATATTCTATAGGGGGTGAAACAAAGAATATAGATTTGCATATGAAAACGAAGGATCTGAAGTCACAAACAACTGTGTCTCCAGTTCCAGAGACTCTGCTAAAAGGTACTGTGGGCTGACTGAATATTCAACATCCTGTAAGCTCTTTATGAAACTGATAGCAAAGCCTATGACTGTAGCAGCAAAGTGAAATGTTTTTATTATATTCTGTTCTACTTTTTTCATATTTATATTCCTTTTTTTTCCCCTTTTTCCTTTCCTTTCCTTTCCTTTCCTTTCCTTTCCTTTCCTTTCCTTTCCTTTCCTTTCCTTTCCTTTCCTTTCCTTTTTTCAATAAGTAGATAACATCAAGCAGTTGGCAGGTTCTAACACTAGATATTCCTTCTGAACTATTGGCAGAATTAGGCAATTCTGGTTTTATTGCCCATTTTACTTTTTTGCTTCAGTTTAAATTTTAATGCAGTCAGGACTTATATGCTCCACTGTGCTGAACACCCACAATGGTCCTACAATGTAATAGAAAATATAAACCCTACATGCTAGGGGTCAAGTTTCTCTGCTTTATCTTCACATTCAGGAAAGTCAAACTATTTTTCCACCCTTTTCCATCCAAATGCTTTTGAGGTCAAACCTCAAGAAGTAACACTGAGCATTTACCAAAATAAATGGAATACAGTGTGCTGGTTGCAGCCAAAGTTCCACTTAGCCCAGTGTGCATACTCTGACAGCTCTCTGACAGAACACACGACATTGAGGCGATATTCCTCTTCCATAAGATGGAATGATAACACATCTGTGTTCTACTTCTATTGGGACCACACGCAATGTACTTTGTTAGGGCCTGATTCTGCAAAGGCTTCTCTAATCCATATCCTGAGAATAATAAAATATCAAGGAATTTGAAATATGTGCACATGTCCCAAAATAGGGCTTTTTACTGTCATTCAAAAACCAATGGGAAAGTAGACACGGACTTTTTTTTTTTTAATGTGATTAAATGTATCACTTTGATATTTTTAATTTATTTCAGAATTAGATTTTTCCACCTGAATAGATTACAGCAGGGTTCTAGTCACAGAATCAAACAACCTTATGCAGGCAGAGAGTCCTGAAGGCAAAGTGAAGAGTGCAGAGCCAGCCCCAGAGGTTACACATGAGGCAGCTGTGACATTTAGCAGTACCACCATTTTTCACGCAGCAATACAGAGGAAAGACCTGATTCTGCCAGGCTGTGAGTGTATCTGGTAATTCCTGAGTATTCCCAGTGTCTGTTACTAGCAATGCTCAACAGAGTTCTTAGTATTTCAGCCAGATCACATCCCTCTGAAGTCAGTTTTCCTTCATCCCTGGCAAGGAGCAGCACAGGCATTTATAGAACGAAGCTGCAACTCTGTAAACACTGTATGCTTATTTTATGTTAATATCTACAACAGTCCCCTCATGCAGTCCCAGTAGCAGAGTCAAGCATCTGAGAGAGCTTATGCTGCAGGAGTTGCACAGAATGCAAGAGGGAAACATGACAAAGCAGAAGCAAACTTATAAGAGAGTGGCAGGAAAAGGAGGAAGAAAGTGGATAGGAGTGCAGAATCAGAGGGAAAAGGCAGGCAGTAGAAGAAACCCAAAGATGAGAATTTAAGTGTCAAGTGAATTTAACATTAACAGTCAAAGTCAAACCAACAAATGCTTTTTTTTGTTTCTTTCTTTTTCTTTTTCTTCTTTTTTTTTTTTTAATGGAAAGGAAGATGAATCGCCATGGGGACTTTCCCCTACTTCTTTAGCATGCTGTAGAAATCCTGTTTTGTACAGTCTCTGTAGGTCTGCACAATTCCTTAGAGAAAGTGAAATTCTACAGCAAGTCTTTGTGAAAAGAGAGGAAAGGAAGAAAAGTCAGGGAGGAAAAGCTCTATATAGATTCCAGCATGCTAGAGAACGTTCAGCGAACAGACTGGTGCACATCTCAGTCCCAGTTGTTGGTATTTCCATCAACCAGTTGCCTGTGAGGCAGGGCTGACAACAGGCACCACTGACTGCAAAACACAAACTCCTTTCTTGGGAGCTTGCAGTAAGAACCAGGCACAAGCCTGAGAAAAGGTAAAGCATTTTCCCAAGACACTGACAATATCTGGGGAGAAAAGTGTTTCGGGTCTGCTTTGAGAGAAATTAAAAGGCCCCAGTGAGCCTTCTTAAAAGGCTCTGCAGAAGAAAACCCCAGCAGCAATATCTTCTCAGTATTATTTATAGTCAGAAAGTGGTTCTGCTCTCCAATGCACCTTTTCCAATGTGCAACACTTGTGCCTGTCAGCATTGCACATGGAGCCCAGTGAACCCTTCGGCCACAGAGAAGGCCAACTTTCTCCACAAGGTTAGTTTGTGTGAGGAATGTGCAAGGACTGTCAAAACCTGAAATTCAAGCTGGGCTTTTCTGCGTCATACGACGACAGTAAAATGTCTCTGCGGTAGTAGAATTCAGCTAGTAGGCCTGTTGGTATGCGTCAGGGCAGAATGCTGCATTTTCCAATCCTAAGCACACAAAGCCCCCTGAAAAATCATCAGATTGACCTCATGTCCTTAAGATAACAAAATAATCAACCCCAAGTGTTTTTCCTGTTCATGCTTAGCTTTATGATCCATTAGGCTACTCTTAATTTCCCTACTGCAACCATGGGAGCTAGAAAAATAGAAATGAAAACTGAGATGATGATACAGGCTTTTGGTTTCCAAAGGTGGGGCTTTAGCAAAGACTACCCCCACCAACATCAAGTTGGCCCTGTGTGGGTTTCAGGAGCCCACCCAGGCAGAGCAGCTTTCAAGACCCGTGCCTAAAATTACAATGCATTCTGCAATTACAGAACAATGCTGACAATAGCATTTTGTCAGTAAAATAAGGAGAAACAGTTCTGAAGAAACATAGGGGATATGTAGGGAGACGGGGAGTAACTAAATAAAAGAAGCAATATTGTTCACTAGTCTTCTGAGCACTAAAGCAGGCTAACCAAAGGGTTATGCAGGCTGGCATGATATTTTGCTCCACAGATGGTAGTGAAGCACTACTCCACATGATTTAAGATTAATTTCTTGAATGAACTTACTGCCACGTACATTAATGAGCAAAAAAATCTGGCAGAGTATCCGTCCCTGTGGCTCCAGTTCCAAGGTAAGATGCTCGTCTCTGTGCTATTGTAGAAATTGCAGAATGCAGCCAGCTTGGTGGTATAACTTGCCCTCAGTTCACAATTTTCCATTTCAGACTCACTGTCTCTGTCTTGGTTTCGGTCTATTTACTCGGAGCCATTTCTTAACAATGTCTAATTTCCTCAAGGAATCCCTCTGAGTCCCCTCTCTTAGAAATGGTGCCATATCTTTTTTTTTAATCATTGAAAGGCACAAATATCCTTCCTGAGCTCTCTTACCATCCAGCCTGATTATATGCATAGATTTCAGTTTCCATACATTTTCAACACAGTAGGAGTTCCCAAAATGCAGCCTCTGGGGATAGAAAGTGTGGCCCCAACTGCAGCTTACCAAGATGAAAACAAAGCCGATCAGGTACTGTTTTTACTGTTAATGAGCCTAACCAGCAGGCAGTTATAAGTCAGTCTGGAAGACATAAGCTGTTGGAATTGCAGTGCATTCATTTTTTATTTATAGCAATGCACATTCAAATTACGAGTAGAAGTAGCCCTCCAGCATCTGGCATTTTGCCAATGCCTGACCATCAGCGTGACAAAATTTGAACATCTTGAAGATACTTTTTGTTGCTTTTATCGATAGCATTCCCTTCCTCTCTCACTCCCAGTTCCCTAGACTGCCAAAAGTGGGCAGCTAAGCTTTGTTAACTTAGGATTCAGACCCTTAGGAAAATGAAAGAAATTAACCCTCTTTCTTTCTCTCTTGATGGTGATGTACAAGTCAGATGCGCACTGATTCTCTGGTAATGAAGGAACAGCTCAGTCCTTCTGGTAAATAAAAGTAAAAATGAACTAATGAACAAGAATCATAAACAAACGGCTTTCTTGGAGAGGGAGCATGTTATTAGCTTGCTGACCTATTAATGGCAATTTTAAATGCCTCACGCAAAATCACAGTGACTGAAGTGTCTAAGCAAAGAGGCTCACAGAATCCCTTCAGGAGAGTGTCATATGAGGAACCCAGGATAATTCACCTCACCTTGCTAACAATCAGTTTCCAATCTAACCCCTCCCCTGAGTTTAAGTTACAAACCTCAATAACTGTGGCAGACTTGACAGCCATTAATATTTCTCAGCCCACAGCTTGGTTTTAGAATCTCCCTTCCAAGTGATCTGGTTATGTAGGCTTGAAAGGCAACCTGACAGGGTGCTGCTTTCAGTTGAGGATCTTGATGATGCACCTCTGAGTCTGGGGAGATTTTGCTATTGTGCTCAGCGGAAGGCATCTGCAAGCTACGGCTACAGACAATGGTGGAGTAAGCAAAACAACAGCAAGCTGTTGTTTGGCACACTGGGTCTCAGCTTTGGTCTTTTTCATAATGTTCTCGGTGAGGGGGCTTCATAGAAGACGCTGCCGACAAGTTATCCTTATTACCTCAGGTGCTTAGTTCTGTGTACTGCTGATACGCAGGAATAACCACCAAGTGTGTGAAAGTATTTCCTGAGTCTAAATCCCTCACGTTTTTAGTTTTAAAACTTCATACTTTAAAAGTGAAGGAGAATATTCTAGGCCATATAAAGCCAAGAAATACAAGTTTTGTTTGAAAATAACTAGCCGTTGCTGAAGCCAAACTCCCATCAGCTTTAAACCCAGCCAACAGCTTCCCAGCCCATCTGTGCCAACAGCTCTGCTCTCAGATGACTTGGGATCGTTTCTGTGGAAGTAGGCTCAGGCTGAGAGCAGATTCACAGGGCTCTAAACGCAACAGTGCTTGCACAGCGAGTCCCACTGAACGTTAACAGATGTAAGCTTCTTTTCCCCTCCCCGTTCCCACCTCAGATACNGTGGCGTGGCGTGGCGTGGCGTGGCGCGGCGCACCGCGGCCGTGCCGGTAACGTGCCGGTAACTTGCGTGTGCTCCCCGTGCTGCCGATCGCCCCGCTGCCCGCTCGTGGGTACCGCGCGGATTTCTCGGCCGCGTGGGCCTCGCTTCCTCGTAGGATAGCGGCGTGAGCGGGGTTGGGGAGCAGCGCGGGACTGGGGGAGCTTAGAGCCGCTCGGGGTGTCGTGGGAAGCCCCGGCCGCCGGAGCCGCGATCGCTTCTCGCGGGGGAGCGCTCTTGCGTCGGGGGGAGGGAGGAGTTAAGGCTCCGCCGGTGCCGGAGCGAGAGCGGCCGGCTTTGTTTTGGACGCTGGCACGCACGTGTGTTGAGCCCTCCCCCGGCTCTGCCGCGCGGTGTCATTGCGGGCATGTGACCGCCGCACGGAGGAATCCCATTGACGCGCCGCTGCTGCGGGCGGCTCTCCGCTTCGGCGGCCGTCGTTCGCTGATCTGTGCTCTGGGCTCTTGGGAAGACCTTAAGTGAGCTCTAGGGTAAGTTGCCCTCTATGCTGCTTTGGCGCTCTGTCTGCAGCGCTCCCTAAGCGCTCTGAAGTCTGCCTCGGCTGTGGGAGGACCGGTAAATCTTGCTGCTTTGTAACATCCTTTTGTGAAAATGTTTGTTGCCTTTCTTGCACTTTGTTGTGATGATCGCGTGTGTCCTGTTGGGTCCTGCCGGGTTAGACTTGGCAGACCTTGCCGTGAAGATAAAATACACGATTGCTTTGCCTCTCTGTCAGGAGATGTGCTCCCATGGCAGAACTGGCAGAAGATCTGTGCTGCTGTCTCAGGACCCGTGGCGCCCATTGGTGCACTGCCCTTAAGCCATTGATGAGATTGTTGTGAATGTTACACCAAGGCAGCGTGGCTGTCATCCGTCCGTGGTGCTGGTGGCTGTTCTGCAGGCTTCTTCTGGGACTGGTGGAGGGCTGGGAGAGCTGCTGGGTTGCAGTAACCCAAATAAGTGCCCCTTAGCTGGGGCCCTGCACACACGGCTTGCACCCCACTCAGGCCCTTTGTCTCCTCTCGCACGCTGGTGTGTTAGCCCAGCTCACCTGGGGGGAGATGGGAGATCCAAGGGGAGCACTGAATGCATTCTTATAAAATTATTATTAATGTCTCCTTCAGGCTTGAAATTCCTCTTGCTAGTCTTCCATTCTGTTAAATGCTTCGCAAACCAGAGCAAAGGAAGAGACGTGAAGAGTTGAATTTCACTGCCTTGTTTGGAACTGGGTGGAAATCCTGGAGATGGATCTCTTAGGAGTCTGTCTTCCAATGGGGTTAGATGCACAGGTAACAGTAAAGGGACTTGTGGCTTTCTGGAAAATCTGCTTCTAATTACTGTATGTTTGTGAAGAGCTCTGAAACAGTGATTTAGGGTTTATTTGGGATCTTTCCTCCACCATCTTTGTCCAATTTTGTGCTGCAGCAGAGCTTGAGAGCATTTGCTGTGGTGACTACAGAAGTCCTGCTTTAAAGCCTGACACTGGCAAATGGTTTATTTTTGTTTTGTTTTGTTTTTCCCTTTAGTAGTAGGGCAAACTAAAGCAGTGACAGTCCATGTAGGCTTGAGGGTAAGAGGGGTAATGAAGTGGCTGCATAGCCAAGTTTGGGATATGTCTCGAGTTGAGCTGAGGGATGAAATGGGAACTGAAGGGAAAGTTGGCTTATACTGGGAGAAGCTGTCAAGAACTTCATAGGAACAGCTTTGCCAGCTCTTGTGAGTTTTACAGCCACCAGGATTTTTCAAAAGCCTGGCCTCGCAGCCTTGTGATTATGAACTCTACTTCAGCAGATGGGGGAAAAAGTGAATGGGGTAAACCATACAGTTCAAGTAGAGCAGGCCAAAGCAGAGCAAAGCCAAAGAAGCTGACTGCACAGGGCAGTTTGAGGGTNTTTTTCCCTGAAAAGATTAGGAGTGGAAAAGCAGTTTTACATGAGGAGTGCTCTCCTTTTTAACCACTCCCGTCTCTGGACTGCACGCTGTAACCTCACAGCCCTCAGTCAGCCCGGCCCTCACACTCCTCTCCCCGCCCGTCCCCGGGCCGCCCCCTCGCGCGCGGCGGCGGTTGCCGCTCGGCGCCCCCCGCTGCCCATTGGCCGCCGGGCGGGGGCGAGGCGCGCGCG
>VXAB01003495.1:46709-57144 GCA_013399175.1 Odontophorus gujanensis
CGTTCGCTGATCTGTGCTCTGGGCTCTTGGGAAGACCTTAAGTGAGCTCTAGGGTAAGTTGCCCTCTATGCTGCTTTGGCGCTCTGTCTGCAGCGCTCCCTAAGCGCTCTGAAGTCTGCCTCGGCTGTGGGAGGACCGGTAAATCTTGCTGCTTTGTAACATCCTTTTGTGAAAATGTTTGTTGCCTTTCTTGCACTTTGTTGTGATGATCGCGTGTGTCCTGTTGGGTCCTGCCGGGTTAGACTTGGCAGACCTTGCCGTGAAGATAAAATACACGATTGCTTTGCCTCTCTGTCAGGAGATGTGCTCCCATGGCAGAACTGGCAGAAGATCTGTGCTGCTGTCTCAGGACCCGTGGCGCCCATTGGTGCACTGCCCTTAAGCCATTGATGAGATTGTTGTGAATGTTACACCAAGGCAGCGTGGCTGTCATCCGTCCGTGGTGCTGGTGGCTGTTCTGCAGGCTTCTTCTGGGACTGGTGGAGGGCTGGGAGAGCTGCTGGGTTGCAGTAACCCAAATAAGTGCCCCTTAGCTGGGGCCCTGCACACACGGCTTGCACCCCACTCAGGCCCTTTGTCTCCTCTCGCACGCTGGTGTGTTAGCCCAGCTCACCTGGGGGGAGATGGGAGATCCAAGGGGAGCACTGAATGCATTCTTATAAAATTATTATTAATGTCTCCTTCAGGCTTGAAATTCCTCTTGCTAGTCTTCCATTCTGTTAAATGCTTCGCAAACCAGAGCAAAGGAAGAGACGTGAAGAGTTGAATTTCACTGCCTTGTTTGGAACTGGGTGGAAATCCTGGAGATGGATCTCTTAGGAGTCTGTCTTCCAATGGGGTTAGATGCACAGGTAACAGTAAAGGGACTTGTGGCTTTCTGGAAAATCTGCTTCTAATTACTGTATGTTTGTGAAGAGCTCTGAAACAGTGATTTAGGGTTTATTTGGGATCTTTCCTCCACCATCTTTGTCCAATTTTGTGCTGCAGCAGAGCTTGAGAGCATTTGCTGTGGTGACTACAGAAGTCCTGCTTTAAAGCCTGACACTGGCAAATGGTTTATTTTTGTTTTGTTTTGTTTTTCCCTTTAGTAGTAGGGCAAACTAAAGCAGTGACAGTCCATGTAGGCTTGAGGGTAAGAGGGGTAATGAAGTGGCTGCATAGCCAAGTTTGGGATATGTCTCGAGTTGAGCTGAGGGATGAAATGGGAACTGAAGGGAAAGTTGGCTTATACTGGGAGAAGCTGTCAAGAACTTCATAGGAACAGCTTTGCCAGCTCTTGTGAGTTTTACAGCCACCAGGATTTTTCAAAAGCCTGGCCTCGCAGCCTTGTGATTATGAACTCTACTTCAGCAGATGGGGGAAAAAGTGAATGGGGTAAACCATACAGTTCAAGTAGAGCAGGCCAAAGCAGAGCAAAGCCAAAGAAGCTGACTGCACAGGGCAGTTTGAGGGTTGGGATTGCTTTTTACAACCAATTCTCTTCAGTTTTTATGTGCTGAGGTTGGGGGTTGGCTCCTGCCCTGTGACCAGCTGTGGGATTGGAGCCTTGAGTGGTGTCTCAGACATGTGAAGTTTGTCTCTCTCTGGCTAGGCACGCAGGAACTTTTTGCAAAACCCTGACCTTTACCACTGAGTCTCTCACCTCTCCTGCCCACCCAGATGGACTGCACTGGGAGGGAGGAGGGGTAGCAGGCGTGGAAACAAGTGCTGTGTTTTACTGTCGGAGCAGAAGGCATTGTCTCCTGGATGTGATTCTTGTGTCTTAGCTGTTTCCTCAAATATCTCTTTATTGCAGGAGCAATGGATCGCCCCAGCTACCTGGAAGAGGACTATTCTAGCCTGGATGGGCTGGACGATGACGTGTTTCACTCTGATGACTTTGGACTTGCAGGTCAGCCTGGTGAGATGACTGCAACTGGCATTTTCACTCAGAACCAGTCCTACAGCTGCCTTCTGGGGAGGTTTCAACTATTTCCCCTCACACACTGCTGTGGTCCCGGTGTCAGGCATCCTGAGCAGCAGGACAAGGCAACTCAAACACTCAGCCCGTCCTCTTCCAGTCAGGATGTTATGTTGCCTTGTGGAGTCACTGAAGAGCCCCGGAGACTCTTCTATGGTAAGAGCACTCCAACATCACCAGCTTTTCAGCAAGGAAACTGTCCCTTCAGCACTTCCCCAGTCAGGCAGTTTCTTTCATTAGTGCTTTAAATTAGAAGACTTAAATTATTTTGCTTTTATCCTATTCCCTGAAGAGTGGCAACTTGTATTTTCTTACCCTTGCTTGTCATTGCAGGAACTAGGCACTTGCTGCTTACTTCTGCTGTACTTCCACTTTTTTTTTCTATTTCACTTTATTTCTGTCATTTTATTTTGCTGCCAGGCATTAAAGTGTTCAATCATCCCTCATATCCTACCATTTACCTGTGGTTTTTTTTAACCTCTTGTGCTACTCATCCACTTAAGAAAAACTCCTAAAAGTTTGCAATGGAGAGAAGAATATGCAAAAAATTCCCACTTAGCGGGACAGACTTTAGGCTCTTTACTGGAATTAAACATGTTGAGTTAGTAGCACTTTACTGGTAACTGATGGGACATCACTCAGCGCTGTGTGTCCAATCCAGCTTTAATTCACATCAGTCCCACTAGGCACCAGAAAAAACAACTGAGAAAAGTCTGAAGGAAAACATGCAGTAACAACTTAAGGCAAAGATGTTGAAAAAAATGTAATACTGTCATTAAAAGAAAAAAACAAACTTGTCTGAACCATAAACAAGCAGAAAGAACCACGTGGAAGATCCTATTAGTCATTTGATTAGGGGAGGCAACACAATGTTATGCTTCATTGATATAAGTGTAATTAAGAGCTGAGCAAATTAAATCTATAGTGCATGCTTATGGTATATGCAGTCATTGTTTGAGCTGAAACAACTGGACTTTAAAATAAGTAAAAAAAATCAGGATTATGTGCATTCTTTCAGTATGTCTGAAGTGTAGTACGAAATAGAGGAGCTATTCTTTGTGCTGGGAAAATGACTCTCGTGGTATCTGTATTGTAGGGAATGCTGGTTACCGCTTGCACGTCCCTCCAGTTGGCTTTGCATTGGATCCAAATCTCCAAGAAGAGCCTCAGGAAGGTCAGCAGGAGGCGCGTACAGAGGTGCAGATTGCACGGAAGTTGCAGTGCATTGCAGACCAGTTCCACCGGCTCCACATACAGAGGGTAGGGTGTTTCCAGAGGGGAAGGTGGGGTCTTTCCTATCCAAGAGTGGTGCTCCAGAAGACTGGCTCCAGGCATCGGCTAAGCAGGCTGTTGCCTAAGGCAGCAGCAGGCTGCCAGCAGTGACAATATGCCATGTTATCCCTGTGTATTTGGCTTATGCTAGATTGATGGCTCTTTGTGAAAGATCCTCAGGTAGAGGAAAGAGAATGTGTAGAACTGCACTTATTGTCTGGAAAGGTAGCTGCTGTTGTCTGCTATTCCAGCTGTCCTGATTCATCAGCAATAGAGTCACTGATGTTCTCTAGCTTTTTTACTTCTCTGGTCTCCTTACCACCAGAATCATCTCTTCTGTGGTACAGTTGGCTGTCTGTGACTTGTATCAGTTCCTCATCTTGGAGATGACAACAAGCCTAGAGTCTATATTGACACTCCTTGTTGACTAGGGATAGCTGTCTCAAATATTAGAGTGTATTATGATCATGCTTAGATTTGCTAGCAACTCCTCAGTGAGACAGTCCTAGCTAGTGTCTCAGACTTGTGACCAACTTCCTCACAACAAAAGACAGCTGTAAGATGCCATCAGGTCTGAAAAACAGAATCTTGTTTTACTTTTCTTTAAAAAAGAAAAAAAAGAAACAATAAGAAGAGCTCTGCTGTTTTTAAAGAAACAAAACCAACGTCCATTAGAAACCTAGGTTCTTTGTCCCTTCTCCCTCCCTTCCCCTGTTGTAAACAAATAGAAATTCCAGCCATGCAGACCTTGGTGGTCAAAGTTTGGCAGCAGTTCTCTACTTGTATGCAAGTCCAGCAAGGTGTTGTAGTGTGCATCCAAATGCATATGAAGACTTCTGAGAGTGACAAGAAGCTTTTCTTAGTTCCAAATGAGCTGGTGCTGTTAACTTGGAGTCTGTTGCAGTTTTTCTCAAAGGTAAGTGAAGAGCTCTACCCTGATCGGAGGATGTGGCTTGTAGCTGGGCAAAGTTTTAGTTGTCTCTGTGATGAGAAAGAGAAGGGGGAAACAGGACTCTTGAAACGGCAGGAAGGTTAAAGCTGTAACAGGAAAATGAACCTGTAGAAAGATAGATCAGACTATGAATGTCATTTTGCAAATTACAGAAAATGATGAACAACCACAAGCTTTTTAGCATGCGTTGTTGGTTGAACGGGGTTTTCCCCTGTGCCACCTTTTCATAGCAATAGCTATCTATAGCCAGATTGTCTCAGCAAAGGGAAAGCTAATGTCTCCGGAGTGGAGGAGCCCTGGAACGAAGTGGTGGAACTGGTTGTAACTTGACCCCTTGCATCTCGGGGAGTGAACCTACCTCAAGTCTGTGCCTTGGGAACGCATCCGAGAATGCCTACCCAAAGCGGCCCTCTGAAACTGCCCCTGGTCTGGCTTTTGCAGCCTCTTGGCCGCGGGGAGCTGCCAGCCTCCTGCGCTGTAGCAGGGCTGCAGCTAGGGCTGCACAGCCAGCCCCAGTGCGTGTCAGCCAAGCATGTGGGAGAGTTAGTAAACAAAGGCGTCCGCCTGCACTACCCAATCCTGCAGCCAGCGGAGGAGGAGCTCTGCTGTCTTTGTTTGGACTGGAAGAGCAACAAGTTGTAAAAGGGGGGAGCTGTTCAGCCATTTACGTTTAAAAACAAAACCAAAGAAATCCAGAAACGTAACTGAGGGTGGAATAGTTCAGCCAGTGGTTCTCCACAGCCCAACCCTGGGATAAGGCCTTGGCATTTGCATCTGCTAGGGAATTCTTTCTTGCTTGTCAGAAAAACTAAGTACAGAGCCACATACTAGTGTCTGAGGCACTGTTCCCTGTGGAGTGTTTTGTTGAAGTGTCCAGTCCCCTCCAAGCCCGCATGGAGGATTTCCTATGGTTTTTGGTGTGGTTGCATGCAGCCCCTATGTCCTGTGTGCAGTGACTCTTTCCAGCCTGTTACTGAAGAAGCAAGCAGTCTGCCACTGAAGAGGCATGGACTGGTTTACACTGTGTTGTGCCTTAGCTAGTGTCTCAGACTGCCCTTTCCAGCTGTCATCTAGCTTGCTGTAAAACTGAACACGTATTTGGATGCCCCATTCCAACCTGTCTCAAACATTTAGTCAAAACCAACTTTCTAAAGTGATGTCTTGAATCAGATTTAGAAAACCACAAAGTTAGTTGCACCAGTGTGGTCTTGTGAAGTCCTGAGAGAGAGAGCAAGTCTGTTTTTCAACAACCTGTGCCTCTTTTTGTAGACTACAGAGCATCTTATCTGTGAACTTGTGAAAAGAAAAAATATGCTCTCATTCAGCAGGAGTTAGGGAAAGACTTTCAATGTTGGAGTAGTTTATGAGGCCAGATCAAGAGTTGCCCTCACTTGGCTCTTGAGTTCTGTGAGACAATCCAGCAGTTCAGGTATGGCTCTCATTTTGCACCTGAAGCAGCAAGGCTGTGTTGACACAAAGGCTGTTGGTTAATGTACATCCCTGGCTGTGAGAGGGAACTGAATGGGCAATTGCTGCTGAGGTTGATGTCACTGAGTTGTCATTGGACTCAGATGCATGCACGATCTAACTCCATCCCACACTGGGAACCCTAGAGAGTCACTGTTATCTCTTCCCTGTGCTCTCTGGCTATGTGGTGTTTGTTTTGTGGTTCTTGGCTATGCAGAAGATTTTTGGGTATGCATCTTGTAAGAATAAGAAAGTTGGCCGCACCTATGCTTGCTTTTGGCATGTACACCATTTTCAGGGTTTTATTTCCTAATAATGTATTAAACAGAATATAGTGGTTTAAAACCTGACTTCTTAATCCTTAGAACAGTGCTAGAGCAGTAACACAACATTCCCTAGCGCTCTGTGACTTTAATCTTTTTTAAGGTGCAGAATTTATTATAGGAAAGACTTGAGCAAAGCTCAGTGTTCATGAGCATCAGAGCTCATGAGGTTAATCCTGCTAAAGGTTAATCCAGATTTGGAAGGGAAGGGCTCTTTAGAATGACATGTAAGACCATCTATGTTTTCTAAAGCTTTTTAGATGTAGCCCTTACCTGACTGAAGCTGTGTAGCCTCTGGCAGTGTTTCCTCCATTCTGCATTTCTTGCTCTGCCCCTTTGAAAACAATGCAGAGCTGAGTCATGCTTTCTGTGGAAGAACAAGCACCAGTTGCATTCCTCTTCATTTGGAGCAAGCATGCATTTGCTGTGGTGTCTGTATGCCTTCTGTCTGAACTACTGTGACCCAGGCTGTGACTGAGATTGAAGGGTGTACTTGGTGGTTACGAGGAACAGAGCTGGGCCTAGAATCCCTGTTGGTCAGTGAGCAGGGATGCGTTGCCTGTGCCTCCTTGTCCAGGCCATGGCTACAAGTGCTTGGGCTGTTCCATGGCTACAAGTGTACTTGACCTCTCTTGCCTTGAGGAGATGTTTCAGCTTTGCCTGAAAGTGAATTTCATGATCTGATGCACCACTGGATTGAATGTGAGTAGAACTACAGTCTGCAGCAGCAGTGCAGCCGCTGCCCTGTAGGATTACGTGGATTACGTAAGACTGAGATGGATGACACTGTAATATTGGTATTGCACCCCTCTAGTTTGACCTGGATCCATTCAGACATTGAATGCCACAGGTTTTTCCAAATAACTTTCAAAGCAGGCTGCAGCTTTGAGGGGACCATTTTTTTCCCACATCTTCTTTGTAGTGATTGCTTTGTGGGGGAATGAAATTGTGTCTTTAAGAGTCAAGGAGTGGTAGCCTTGAACAGTTCTGGGCTCCAATCCAAGCAGAGCCACTGACTTGCTGTATGACCTCAGACAAGTCTCTTGACCTCCTTGTGCTTCACTCAACCCATCTGGAAAGCTTGGTTTAAAAAAGCTGACCCTCAATGAGAACCAGATGCTGAATCAGAGCTGAGCTTTCTTGAGTAAATAAGTACATTACAAACAACAACAAAGCCCTTTTCCAACACATCAGGAATCCTGCAGTTGATTTAGATATGCTGACCATGCTCAAAAAAAAATCTCCCATGAATCTAGCTACAGAAAATTTTGTTTTTGACAGTTCCCAACTTGATTCAGCAGATAACTCTTGCTGTCACTGTGCAGTGGACCCAAGCAATATGTGGAGTCTGGATGCCCGTATTGCTCAGTTGTGGACGAGCTACCAGACTTTGTACTATTTGTCTCAATTTAATGATACTGAAAATGTATGGGAGGAAATATTGTTTTCCTTTGAAAGTGAAACTTGTTACATTTTTGCATATTTTTCCCCCTCTGTGTCGCATAAGAATTATTGAGGCCTCCTCTGAGACACTTTTGCTTATGCAATAGGGAGCCTAGGTGTCTTGTTAGAAGCTCCTTAGTTCGGCGTAATGGATGCACAGCACTTCCTGTGCATTTGTTATCCAAAACTCCAGCAGACTTTCTCCATTGTTTATTGGGGGCATTCAGGGAATTTTTTAAACTTAATTCTTGAAACTGAATTTTTTTTTGCAGGAAACTCTCCTTTACATGACTTTACACTTTATTAAAAAAAGAAAAAAAAAAAAAGTCAGAAAAGACTTTAAATACTGTAGAAATTCCCAATCTGTCCTGCAACTGAGCCTGTAGCACCAACAACTCCTTACTTGTACCTGCAGTCTCTCTGAGACTTCGGGTAAGTGCTTTCATTTGTTTCCTGAATAGGTGAATTTTCTTCTGGCTCTTGTAGATTGGTGTCTGTTGCTGCTGTACAAAGCAGCTGATCTTCAGTTCCACTCTGCTCACTGTGGGATTCAAGATGTTGCAGGGCTTGAGTGTCTGGCCAAGTATGCAGGAGCATGGGATGAGAGAGTACCAGGCTGAGGATTCTCCAAGTGGGTGTGCCCAGTGTAGAGGACAGGGGAGAGGCAGAATATCAAGCTGATGAAATTGAGAGGCAAAGCTATACAACTGGAATCCTAAGCCTGAGGAAAGGAGTATGCTGTGAGAGCAGTTCACACAGTTGATGGATTTAGGATCTTGATAAGAAGGGAAAATGGAGGCAGATTTTTATTTTTATTTATTTTTTTGCTTAATTTTATTTGATTTCTTCAATATCATTTGCCAAAACAGGAAGGTGAGCTTGGAAGTGCACCTTCCCTTGTACATACAAATGACACGGCAACCTTTTGCCCCTTGCCTAGCACCTGTTCTGATGTTTCCTAAATCCTGCTGCCTGTGAAGCTGATTATTTGACATTAGGTTAACAGAAACTTGCTTGACCCTTTTAGTTCTGACCTGAAATAAAATACTTTGTTGTATTGAGAATGGAAATGAAGAGCCAGAACATAATTATGACACCATATAGATCCACATTTCTCCTGTATTTTGAATTTTGCATACAGTACTGATTTACTGTCTTCTAAAAATGAAACAGCAGAACTGTGAAGGGTTCAAAGGCGAAGAAAGATAATGAAATTTCTCTATGGAAAGAAAAAAAAAAAAAAAAAAAAGGACCAGGACTGATAAGCTCAAGAAATACACAAGGCAAGCCAGCTATTTTAATCTGAAATCAGAAGTGACATGAAGTAGTACTTCTTCCAGTACAAGAACAAGGCAAAATCAAGTCAAGCTAATAGTAGCCAACTCAGAGTAAATAAGGTAGTTTTTTTCCATGCAATAAAACTCCTTGTCAAGGAAGACTGTGCACCACAGTGCTTTACCTGGGTTAAGGGGTAACTGGAACAAGTTTATAGATATTGAAAGGGGTCACTAGGTAAACAGAAACCAGATCTGACTCAGGAAGTCATAAGCTCAAAATAGTTAGATGTTGAAAAATTATTAGGGGGAGCTATTGCATGTACTTGCCCTCTGCTTTTCCTCAGGCAGCCACACAAGGCTGCTCTTGGAGACTAGGCTGTATGAACTCAATGCAGCAGTTGCATGCAACTGTTACACGTTAGTTTAATAATGAAACTAAACTTCTGTGTCAGCATAATCTATTGTTTTTTCTCTACACTTTTGTCTGACAAAAGATTTAAGTGTATTACTTTTTTTTTTTCCTGTTTGAAAAAGTGGAGGATGTTAAAAAAGTAAAACTTCTTGCTTGATCCTGGTAGAGGAATTGGGCAGAGAATAAGGAAGCCTGGTGGCAGGAGAGAAGTGAGGGCTGCGTAACAGGTTGCTGGGAATCCCTCCTTCACCTGGGTATTTTTCAGGCAGTAGGGCTACAGTCTCAAAATATCATTATTGCCCCCCGTTAAAGAATATGAAATAACTTTGGGACAGTACAAGTGATATACAGTGAGCCATTCTGAGTATTTCTGGCATCACCTGATATATTTTTGTGTGGTTTGAATAGTGTATGGTGCTTCTTGTTCTGTGAAATTGCAGTGTTTTTTGCAGACTGCTGCATTTCTTCATCTCTCACAGTACCACGTGATCTGTGGCAGTGATAATGTTCTTTCTACTCATAACAATGCAGCAGCTGAGAAATCATTCTTCAATTTAGAAATAGTTGCAGTTAATATTGCACTTATTTTTTTTAGTGTGGGAGAGTAGGAAACTCAGGTTAAAACTTGTCTGAGATCATGCAGAGAACCCAGCAGTTTGGCCTGCAGTCCTCTGTTTAGATTGGTCGATCTTATTAAGATACTGTCGTCTCTTAGGGGGATGATGAGATCCTTGGAGTGATTATTTATGGTAGGAGCGTGCATGTTTGCATTTTGCTCAATTAAATTTTATGGTAGAAAGACGGGGAAGTGAGGGTCCAACTGCAGAGTCCTCCTTTGTTTCAAACCACTGAAGGGGAATGTCCTGCTAGCCTTTTATAGTAGTCTGTTTTGTTTTGCTGTTTGTTTTTTTTCCTTCCTTGGTAGCTACCGTCGCCAGTGGCAAAGTAATCTTTCTGAGGACCACACCACAGCCAAAAGAATAGCGATCTAAAAATAAAGCTGTGAGGCAACTTCTGTTACCCCAAATTAGCCTTTCTAATGTAACTTGTTACCCAAGGCTGGCGATGGAGAGCTGCAGCCATCTCCAAGAGGCCCCAGAGCAGCAGTGAACCCCTGAAGGCTGCTCTGACCCCAGCAAACCAGGAGGCAAGGGTGCAGTGCGTGAGAATGGATCTGCCGGGCAGTATTTGTGCTGTGGCTGCCGTGTTTATATCGCTCTCTAAATTTAGCCTGTGAGTCATTCGGGCTGCTGACGAGAGGCGGCTGTGCCCGCAGGCTGTGGTGCTGCACCTGCCTGCCCCCTGCTTCCCCTTCCCCCCCCCCCCCCC
>VXAB01003495.1:57168-156245 GCA_013399175.1 Odontophorus gujanensis
CCCCCCACTCCCAGTGTGGGGCAGCGCTGCCGTTTTGCTCATCCCACTGGACTGTTGTCCTGCAAAACTTCCAGAGCTTTACTTTGCTGAAAGCCTGAGGTGCACTGTAATCACTAGGGGGTGTTTCCCATGTGCTGCACAGTGTCTCAGAGCCAGTTTAAAAGCTAAGAAAACAGATCTGCCTCTGCTGCCCGGCTGCACGGTGCCCTGCTCCTGTGCTCAGCCCACGCAGCAGCAGAGTGGTGGCCTGGATGTCTGTATGGCACCCTTGACCCCAGGATGGTGGAGAGCGAGCCCTGCCCAGGCACAGCTCTGAGGGAAAGGCAGCACCAGGTGCAGCCTGTGGAAATACAGGACCCTTATTTACCTTCTCCATCCCGCCTCTGCGGTGGAAAATAACTCTCCGTGCCCCGGGCTGGTGCTGCGGGCCTGGGAACGCTCTGGCCGGTGGCTGCCCTTCCCAATACACAGTCAGCTGGCTGTTGCCATGGCGCCTGTCTGCTTCCACTTCCTGCAGGCTCAGCCCGAGAGGAAGGCACAGACCAGCAGCTGCCTGCTTGTTTGTAAGCCTCAAGACACACCAGAAAGGGCTCACCTGCGTCCGAAGCAGGTCTGGGCCTAAGGCCTTGCTGCCCAGGCCAGCGCCCATCTCTGGTGTTCCTGCTGTCCCTCCCTGCCGGGTTTTTCTGTTCCTGTGGATCCTTCCCTGCAGAAGCGCACACGTTGCTTATCTTGTTTAGCAAAGCTTGCTGGGGCACTGGCCAAGGAAGCCTTGCTCAGGAGAATGTGTCCCTCATCTTCAAATATTGACCTGTTCAGCCGAGCCACAGGCTCTGTGAGTCAGGAAATTCCTTGTCCTCCCTCTGTGCTGCCATGCTCTTCTTTCTGTTGTTCTCTATTACTGTCTCGTTTTGTTTTGTTTGTTTTTTGCTTTTTTTTAACACATGCATTATTCTTTGGTCATTAGCAATCACAGCTGGAAAGACCTGAGTTTGATTTCCATTTCTCTCTCCAACTGTGGGGATACCTTCTGTAACCTCTGTTGCTGTGGGGACTGTGACTTTCTAGTCTTTGTGAGCTGAAGCACTTTTTGTGGTAGCACAATGTGCCTCCAGCCACCTGGCAGCCAAAACAGCCCTCAGCGATGAGTCAGCAGCTGTTCCCGGTGTGCAAGTATTTTTGTTTTCAGTGAATAAATAAAATCCCAACAACTTACTGCTGGTACTTGTATTAGTCATTAAAGAAAGAATGATGTTTTTATGTGCACATATGCCAGTGTTCTTCTTTTGCTACAATATTGCTATTTATGTTTGTGTTTTAATCCTTCCAGTTTAAGATAGGATCAAAATTTGGCCCTTAGCCATCTCTAAACTGTGAAGTAAAGTCAAAAGTTGCCTGTAAGCTGAAGAGGGCACAGGTGCCTGTTTCTTTATATGTGATAGGAATGTATCATACCCATATATATATATATATATATACAGTGTATAGTTGATGAACATATTCTTTATTTTTCAAATATAGTGTTGGCTCCTCTGTCAGATGGTAAAAAATAATAGGATTAATCTTTTAAATGTTTATGCCCAAGGGCTCAAGGAGCTGGCAGAGGGTCAAAGTTTTCTTGAAGTTATATTACCTGTACTGATTTTCCCTTTGAGCACCACTTTCAAGGGCTTGGTGGGAGTAAAAAACTTTTGCTATCTGGGGTGCTGTTCAACAGATGCATGTTGGTATACTGATAGTATAAAACATTTTAGGAGTATTAATTATGAGGAGAGAATAAATGCCAAGTCAGTTCTATCTCCCTTTAATTTGCTTCCAGGAAAGTTGTTGTCACTTTTTTGTTTATCAGTTTTCTGGCTTTTGTCAGCACAGTTCACAGTGCAGGTTTTGCTAGTGTACTGTTGCTGCTGCATAGGATGCTTTTCCTGTAAAATGCCCTTTCCTTGTGACTCATTGAAGCATTCAGGCTAACATCTCAGACAGACAGTCTCTTAAGGATATCCCCTTTAAAAAGCAGCTGCAATAGGAAATGGTTTTATGTGTTTCCAGCTTTGTGTTGACTTACTGTTTTCACAACTCTAGTCTTGGTTAGTGTAGAGGGTAAAAGGAGCTTCTTTTGGCCTAGGTAAAGAAGGTTCAAAATGTTTGTTGTGTTTCTGCTTACATGGAAGTAGCAAAGTGTTTATCTGATATTTTGTTGCAGCAGTGAGTGAGTCTGTGTGCTGAAATGCTTTGGTGAGGGTCAAATCAGCATATCAAGGTATAGGAAAAACACTATCCTGTGCTGCAGGAGTCCTGACTCTTAGAAGACTATAAGAATTTACTTTTTTACTTGAAACATACCACATCTGAAAAAAATTAGATGCAGAATTCATGGAGTCATTCTCCTGGTTTTTCTGTCCTTCCTGGCAGCTGAATTATACCACAAACACCAAAAACAAATCCATAAACTTGCCCCCACCAAAAGGAAAACCACCAGTCCTGAGATATTTGAGTACTTTGGTCTTGGCAAAGGCATTTCTAGGGAAAAGCTACTGAAACTTGTGAAAAGTACTTTTTTTAGGCTCAGAAGTTCTTTCCATAAATTGGCTTATCTATCTCTGTTGCAAATTATATCTACCATTTCCATTCTGTGACTCTTATCCCATGGTGAATGGGTGCCGCAGAAAGCAGATCAGCCCTGAAGTGAAACCATAATTATGAAAGCCCTGTTAGATAGGCTTGTCCCTGACAGAAGCCATCCAGCTTGCTCTTCTCCTGAGGCTGCCTTGCTGTTGTGCTGGCACAGGCATTGCTTTGACTATGTGATGGCATGGATCAGATGGATTAGGATGACCTGATCAATAGGAAAGGTAGCTTTTATTGACAGATCAGTTCTGGCCTTGGTCATTTTCCTGCTCCATTTCCTTTTCCAGTACGGTGCAAGGTAAGGACAATGCAAGCAGACTACTTCAGTCTGCAAGCCAGTGAAAGTGTGTGTGTTACAGCGCCATGGAAGGAAATGCTGGCTAAATATGGACCCAGGAAAATAGAAGGCTGTGGTCTAAACATAAAACCTAGAAAGCTGTCTTTGGCCTGCTGTAACGTTGTAGGCAGTGAGTTGCCTCACGCTCAATTTTTTCATTTCAATACAAAATGAATGATATCAACATCTTTCATAAAATGATTTGAGATACTACATTTTTATAAGCAGGGGGAAGCACATTTAAATGATTCTTATTGAGTTCTTTGTATGGAAATCTCATTGAATGTCTCAAGTAAATAATGAGAATTTTTTTTAACTGGAGAAAGAAGAAAATGCTTTACCAAAAAAGTAGTTCAAGTGGGCAGTGAAATTAACACAGTAGAGTATGAATTAAAAAAAAATAAAATAATAAATTATCATTTTAACATTATTCCTTTTAACTTCAGAACTGCTTCTTGATGTTAGAATTAATGCTTGTGATACCACATCTCATTTGCTCTCCTGCAGGACTGTAACTCTTTTGAAAGTAGAGATCTAAAACTTTTATTTACCAAACAAAACCCAATACTCTTTTCAAAGTGCTCCTTTCAAGCAAACAGATGAAAAAAAAACAGGAGGAGGAGAAGCTCTATCCTTCCACTGTTTTTCCCTGAATGTGGCCTTCTTTACCTATCATAGGAAATAACGATTGTTTTTTCTACAGTGCCATCTAAAACTTGAGAAGAAGATAGAATATTCGGAAATCTGCTGTAGTTTGTGAAAAGTCCAAAGCAATCTCCTACATGAAGTGAGACATTAAATACAGGGATTTTTACACACAGTTGTCCTCCTGACAGGGTTGGGTAGTTGAAATTGCAGGTACCAGATCAGCTGAGATATATTTCAAGTTTAGCATCTTTAATCGTGATTTTGAATCCCTGATACCAGTTCCCTGTAATACACTTATCTTCTCTTTCATCTGCCAACAGAAAGAAATAATTTGCCAAAGTAACAGGATTCCCTTTGGAGCATCTGTAGTATGCTTGTCCACTCTGCTCTCCAAGCAGAGATCAGTGTTTGTGGTAGCTGCAGAAGAAGGTATCGTGCTTGTATGCTGCTTCATTGGCATGTTACCATGACCATGAAGATCTAAAGGAGCATTCAGCTTAAGCCATAGTAGTTTGATAAATGCATGGTATCTAGACGTCATCAGAAAATTTTGGTCCCACATGTGTGCTTGAGCAGGTTTGGAAGTATGGAGGAGAGCAAGAAAAGTCTCTAGAGTTTGACAAGGAAGGACAAGCATCTTGCTTTTTGAGAACAGTTTAGGTGGCTGTAAACCAGCCCTAGAGGATAATGTATGAAAGGCTGTTTTAATGTAAACCTAGCAGTGTTTGGGCAGTATGGACTGAACCCAGGACTGGTTCCTTTGAAGTAGATGATACCAGGCTCTAGAGTTGCCATCTGTGGGTTATGCACCAAACACGGTGGTGTTTAAATGTGTGATTAGATCTGTGTGAACTCTTCTAAATCCAGGAGACAAATGGTAAGTCTTGAGGTTAAGAAGAATGAACAACTGCTAAGATGCAAGATGAGCACAGGTTTTCTGAAGCTAGGTTCAGTATATACTTGTGATACAGATCTATTTATGCCTAAATATGAATATAACTTAATATTTGGGATGGCTTTGGAAAGCTCATCTCCATCTCCTGCTGCAGCTCTCCCCCATTTGTGATTACATAAAGAATGCCTTACAACCACGTTGTTCTGCCCTGTTGGGCTAATCTAAGTTGAAACATCTTGTTCATATAATGTGCTTCAGTGCTCTTTTATGAACTCCTGTGTACCGAAGCAAAGTTGTTGGAAGCCAGTCTTCTGATTCCTCGTCTGCTGGGGATTGGGGGGGAGGGAAATTGGGGCTGGTTTGTTTTGTTTTCCAGAAATGATCAGCCCTGCTTAACAAATATGGAATTCTGAATGAGAAAACAAAGCCTGACTTCTAATAGAGAGCTGGTTATTGAGGTGAAATAGTATCTCAGGCTGAGCAATGTAAAGAGAAACCCACCTGTTTGTGTGAGATGCCATTAAAGTGAGGGAAGGTGGGGGTATAATAGGAGCCACTTTTGCAGGGTGATTACACTTAACAAAAGAAGGAACAGTGTCCCTGCCCCAAAGCTGCATTATAGAGTCTGGTGTCCCCCTGAAACTCAACTCCCATGTTTCTTCCCTGACAATGGGACCTGAAATAACCTCTTGGTTTTGGTTTTTTGTGTGTTTTCAAGTATGTTCTTGCTTAAGGTTTAATTGGCTCCAGTCAGTAGGAAAGGGCTCCAAGGCTGATTATTTATGGCTTACTGTCAAAAGTGGCTATAAAAAGGGCAGTATTATCTTGGAGATGCTGGGAAGGAAAATGTGGTGGGGGGAGGGTGGGGGAGTGTGTGTGTGCACGAATGTGTTTTCTTGTACTAGATGAAATCAGAGTTTTGCTGTCTCAGCAGTGTGGTTTAAATTGAAGATTAACCCTTTGACCTTCACGGTGTCAAATCACTTACAGATGGATCACCAGTTATATTTTTACTTTTTTTTACTTTTGAGGTGAAGGGGGGCTTTTTACAAAAAAAAATAAAAAAAAAAGTTGTTTGTTCATGCAGCTGGGGCTTTTGAAAGGCTCAGAAGCCAATCTGATTAAAAACAGCACTTGGCTAAACTCTGCAAAATCCTACAAGCAAAAAAAAGTTTAATCCTCTTGTGCACAATGCATAAAGGATCTGCTCTTTTCTTTTTGTAATGTTAGAGCTACAATTATTTCTGGAGAACTTATCATTTCCCTCTCTCCTCTCATCCCTTGCTGCACCCCCTTGTTATGCTGATGGGATTAAAGTGTCTGCTCTTGAAAAGTGTAACTGAGTTGTTATTGGAAAAGAGAAGTGGTATGTTGCAATTCTAGAAATATAAATAACTTTGTTTCAACTGTTCTCTACAGCATCAGCAGAACAGAAATCAAGTGTGGTGGCAGCTTTTTCTCTTTCTACACAACTTGGCCTTAAATGTGGAGGCGAACAGGAACCGCACTGGGCAGAGGTGAGCTTCACCCACCTGTTTCAGGCCACATCCAGTCTGCAGGGAGCACTGAACAAACACTGGTTCGGGGGAGAGACATGCACACCGCCGGCCGGATGTGAGGACTCTGAAATTCTTATACTCGTCTTCAAGTTTGGGGTTTTATGGACTCTTCTTTGCTGCTCCCTGCCCTGCGAGGCAGGGAGCTCTTGTCCAACACTGTCGAAGGAAAGCCAGAATGTGGATGTGTTTTGTAAAGCTTGCTGCTGGTTGCCCGCTCCGATAACCTCTGTGCAGGAGAGGCAGGTATTAGGCTAACAGCTTCCTCTGCCCTGTGTGTCACTCCATGATAGAGTGCAGGGGTGTCATTTTGACTGCTAGTTAAAAATTATGTCTGAGGACTGATGACTTTGAACATCAAACAATGCTTTGGGTATCTTCACAAGCAGAGATGATCCCTCCATGGTGAAAGTACTTTTGAACAATGAAAATATTTCAGAAGCTTATATTCAGAAGGTTACTTGTTTTCTGAATGGATTTATTTCTTTGCATCTTCTGTGAGAGAAAGTCACAAAGAAATATAACCTCCTCAGTCTTTCCATTGGACACCAGTTGCAGCTCTCTCACATGAAGTTATTCTTTGTCATTGCTGCCAATAGACCAAACTGTTTCAGTAGAATGTTCTTAAGAAACACTTCTGGAGTTACTGGTGGCTATTAATTTCTGTCCCTCTTTGCTTCCAGTTGAGTATTCACAATACCCATAAGCCAGCGTGAAACTGAAAACCATGGAATATGACACGTGTCATTTTTCTACAGTGCTATTGTAAATGCTTTTATTAGTTTTATGATGAGTGATTTTGTTTGTTTGTTTTTCTCTCCTGTCACCATAACATGGTTGGTTAGGAAGGCTTAGGTCCCATACGTCTGATTAGAATTGCTTGAGGATTTGACAGGAACATTAACTAACAGTCAGTTTGACGCACATACTGTACAAGCAATCTGTCCGTTACTCCAAGTAGTGTTTGGAGGCGTATGCTGACTAGCAGCAATAATATTACTTCACATGAGACCTTCTAGTGGTTCCTGGTTTATATGCACTCAGAATTTTGTCCATATGATTGACACTATTGGGCCAGCACAGGAAAATAAACCTACCAAAAGGATGCAGCCTTAACAGTCTAAGACTACCTCTGTGTAGCCTTAAGTATCATTAGTTCACAAACCCAGTGGTAACTATGGTAAAATATTAACAGAAAAAGCAATAGAGACTTTTTTTTTTTCTTTTTGTAGACTACTTCCATATCTCCACTGCAACTTGTTGTAGATCTCAAATTACAAAACTAGCTTGAGGAAGATCTGTCCAGAGAGTTGCTCTTTAACCCCATTACAAATGTTAACTTCAGCTGTTGAGAAATTTTTCTGCTTTTGGTCAACTCTGAAAAATAGGCATTACTGTATGAGAAGAGTAGTTTACTTGCACATACACTTCATCTTCCAGCCCTCTCTGCTTATCCTTCTGTAATTCATGCTTTCTCTGGTATTTTGTATAATGTCATCAATGCACTATAGTGTACGGTAACAATTTGCTGAACACATTTAAGTTTGGACTTTCTCCCTCTTTTCCAGCCCCATATTCTTTATTTGCATCCTGCTTTACTGTGGCAAAATGTGCTTTAGCTCCTTGAAAGAGGTCTCAAAGCCTTTTTCACTTTCATATATTCACAATCACTCTCCTGCAACATAACGAGAGTTTATGAGAAAAGCTTTTTTTCTCCTTTTATGTTATTTTTTTCTAGCTAGGGCTAGAGTAATATGTTTGTCCAGGATGATTAATAATTCATGCAAATGAATCTCAAGTAATATTTTAGGGGGTGAGTTTTAGGATGGGGTGGGGTGGAGGTTTTTTGGGGGGAGGGAGTTTTGTTTTGTTTTTTATTGTTTCTTTAAGCATGTGCACTACAGAATTACCCAGAGGGATACAAGTGCTATCTGTTGCTGACTATGTTGCAGCAGTATGAGAAGCCACTCTCTACCCATGTTTACAGAGATGAGGCCTTCCATACCTTGCTTTGCACGGTCTGCTTGGAGTAAACGCTGGTCATTGGAGAACAAGGACTTTAACAGAGGGAAAGCCTGAGGGGTAGTGTGAGAACAGACTGAATTGGGGTCCCTAAGAAAGTGGATGCTAAGGGCAAGATTCTTAACATGAAAAGTCTTAAAGAAGCTGGAGTGGGTGTGCTGAGGCTCAGGGAGCAATGCGGCTGTGCATGTGCCAGCGTGCTCTAGGACTTGATGCTTGCATTTTCCCTCTGGGTGCTGTGGCCCCTTTATCGAGCACAGTCACAGACCAGTAGACCAAAGCTTCACCATAATAACCCCACAAACTGTAAGACTCAACAAGTGCATCTGACACCTAAAAAACATCATGAGTTTTCCGCTTCCCCTCTGCTTTGACTTGACTGCAAAACAGGCCAATAATGCCAGTATCTGCTGTGAATATGAAAGCTGGAAAGATAGGTCTGGTATTGGCACTTTCTGGTGTGGTGACCCTACCAGTTATTCTAGGATATAACTGTTCTTAATGTGGAGTAACAAATACCTGAAGTTGTTCAGCAGTCAGTCTGACTGCCTGAATAGAATCACTTGGCTCAGGGAAAGACACAACTTTGCCAGTCCGTATTTCCCATTGTAACAACAAACTTATCAAGATTGGTCATGCCAAGGTCTGAAGTTAAGATCTCCTTGAACAACAATACTTCATTGGAGTTGTAGAGCTGCTCCTAGACAAAGGCTGACTTCCTGCAATACGCATGATGGTTACTGCTGCCAGAGATTTGCAACCACTGATAATATATTTGAATTATATTCCATATCTGCATATCTTGGAGAAAGGAAATATGCTCTGTCAACCCAAAATTCTTATTTTGCTCCATGTAGATGTTGAGGGGCAGTCTGGTTTTTCACTTGAGGAAAAGGAGCTGTTTCATGCTTACAGTCTCACCTACTTGAAGAAATAATGGGTACTTGTTATTTATTTTTTCCTTCTGGCCTGGTCAGATGATTCTGTCTTCTCTGGAGAGTGAAAAGATTTCACATGTTTACCAACAAATACACAGATGTACATCACCCATGTGATCATCCTTTTGTTTGACACCCGTCCCATGTTTGTAAGGACCCTTCAGCATACATTGAGATCTTCTCAGAGAACCTCTTACAATGTGACCACAGACACAGGCCAATTGTTCAGGGAAACACATCCAAGGAACATGGAATAAGTTCTGTTTGTGAAGGAATACAATCAGATTTTTTTCATACTAGGTTGTCTTCATGAAAGAACTGGGATACTGTTTTCCTGTGTTGTAAACCTATAGTCTAACAATCAGACAAATGCCTACAAATACCTGATTTTAACAACCAGTTCTTAAAAGCAAACAAACAGACAAACAAACCCCACCAACTTGAGCTGCTGATAATAGCAGCAGCATTGAAGTATCTTGCTTGCTTTTCTCAGATCTCCAAAATGGCTTCAGACCTCAGCTCTCTCTCCTTTAGAGATGGAGATCTCAATTTTTCACCCTTTTGGGCATCCCTGGATCCAGTAAACCTGGTGCTAGTAGGGAATTCTTAATTTTACTTTTGTTTCCTGCAGTTCTTGAAAGCTGAGCCAGTAATTGCAAAATGACTGCCCAGGGATAGCTGAAAACTGCCACTAATAGATTACAACAAAGGCAGAAGAGAACATGAATTTGCATAGAAAGGGTTGCCTTTGGCTTTGTGTGCAAGGCTGCAGACTTCTCCTGAGGTGCTGATAATCTCTGGTAGCACTGAATTCCTGCGTAACTGATCACATATCTCAGTTTAAATAGCCTAGTGGGTTAGACGTTTGTTGGCTAAACTCTCTGTAGAAGAGTCCTGAAAGAAACTTCCCTATCAGCCTTTGCTTTGGAGATGCATATCAGCAAGGGACTAGAGTACAGGAACCCAGTCCTTCTTAATACAGAAAGGGTGATTGTGAAGACTTCTCTCTTTCTTTCTATTGGCTGTTTGCTTTGTCCCTTCAAACCTGGATTAAAGTTATATGAGATGTGTGCATGTGAAGTTAATACAGCCCAAGTTATTCTGTAGCAGCCACTGGACCTATAGCCAACACTGAACTTCATTCTGTATGGGTCTTGGCACTCTTCTGCATATTCTGCCCATTAGTAGACCTGGGAGATATTTCCTTTTTTAAGAAAAAGGAACATTACTTGAGGTAGTTGTTGCAATGTGACCCCCCTCAACCCTGCAAAATTAGTTCCATCCTTCTGCTACTGGTCCTGACC
Source organism: Odontophorus gujanensis (assembly GCA_013399175.1). Taxonomy (NCBI): domain Eukaryota; kingdom Metazoa; phylum Chordata; class Aves; order Galliformes; family Odontophoridae; genus Odontophorus; species Odontophorus gujanensis. Next base: position 67,497 of record VXAB01003495.1, read on the forward strand.
AATATCTTTGCCGAAGTTGTAGGAATGGTGAGACTGTGACATGCTGGATGGTGTGCTATTGAGGGTATTTTTAAAGGGAAAAATACAGACAGCACATAACATATGTGCTAGATGCCAAACAAGGACATGGAAATGTGGAGGCCTTGCCTTATTTTACCAGCTATATTATCTGCAGGATTATAAGTAAAAGGGCCATGGATTGCTCGTTGATATTAATGGGAGCTTTGCACATGGACCATGCACTATAGAGTATTAGCATCATTTGACAGCAAAGGTTTATGTCATTCAAAAGAGTCTGTTTTTCAAACTGGCATTTGTGCTCATTTGCAAAAATGCCTACCTATTGCCTTTGATTGTTTTAGCAAGAAGAAATACCTCAAGGAATTGGTAAAAGATCACAGAACAATCTTTTACAGTTCCTAAAGACTTCAGTGGTCTCTGTTTCTTTGGTTTGCATGTGTTCACACAGGTGTTACACAGCTCAGTTCTTCTCCACCAGGAAAAGCAGAAAAGACCAAACACATCAAATGCACTGGAATGTAATTGTGTGTGTGGGTGCGTGTGGGTGTGCGTGTGTGTGTGTTCTTAAACTGAATGCAGTCTGACATCCCCTACCCCTTCTTTCTTCCATGTGCCTCACCTTCCTCCTTAGCCACAGAAAGGAGGGTCTCTTCCTGTGAATCCTATGCTGGAAGTTGGTTTCTGGGAAGCGAAACCTAATGTTCTGTGGGCTGTTTTTTAAAGCCATGTTTCAGTTCTGTCTTCAGACTCTTAGCTGCCTTTGGGGAATGGAAGGGTGGGAAGAGTAGATTCTTAAACTGTTTTTAAAATCTCTTATGAAAATGTTGCATGTACAAAGTTATTCTTAAATCTAAAGGAGTCTCCCTGATTTGTAGACGCAGCTCCAGGAGAGCATCATCACAGATTCCTCAGCTCCAGTTTTTATCAGACAGTTATGAAATGAAAATTTGAAGACAAAAGGGGAGAGTCTAGTGTGATGTAAAGACGGTATTGTCAAGTATCTTTTTAAATAAAAGGCAGAAACTAGGCTTCAAATAGGGAAATTTCAAAACACCCAAGGGATTTGAATGTCTGTTTCCACTGGATGCATTTGAAAATCCTGCCACTAAATTTGAGTTTGCGTGTCTAGACTGTAGGGATTCTTTTTTGTGATACCAATCATGTATCTTTTCTTCTGTTCTTTTCAGTGGTATGTAGCACACTCTATTTTGTTTCAAGATAAAATTCACTGATGAGAATACTGTGAAATGTGGATTCACATTTTCTGTCTTCCCCTCCTGCATGATTTTTCTAATTTTATGGGATACATTTAAAACTTCAGAGTCCTTCATCTGGAAAACCAAAAGGGTCAAGTGAGCTAGAATTTGCAATGTACTTATAATAAACTTCCCATAACCACAGTGGAGAGTTTCCCCATGATTTCTAATGTTCACCAGAATATTATACTGTCCTGCTGCAGAAGTAATTCTGATGCTCTCCTGTGAGATTTCTGTCTGGATTAGTCCTGGAGTGCACACACCTTCTTTGCCATGGACTGAGACCCAGTGAGAATGTAGCATTTTGTTTATCCTGGTTGTGTGCCTCCAGGACTCCTGCCTGTACCAAAGGTGACTGGGCAGTGCTCCTTCTATTTTTTTTTTTTGTTTGTTTGTTTCTTTTTGGTATCTGTGCAGTATATTTGCTTTGTGCTTTCTATCTTTGGTGCTTTTTAATACTTTAATACTTGGAATTTTTTTTCTAATAACTGGTACAATTTTTAATAAAATTGTTAAATTCTTTATCTGTGTTCTTTGTTTTATTTAAGGGACGGAGGGCATTTCTACAACTGGTCAGTTCTGGAGTTACTGAAAGTGGTGATATAGTTTTGTTTGTTCAGTTTTGAAAATACCTGGTAGATCCTTTCACGTACACCCTAAAACCAAGCCCTACAGCAAAGGCAAGATTTTCTTTCCAGGTTGGACTGCTATCCTCAGGCACAATTCAAGTTACAAAATATTTCAAAGATGATCATTCCCACGAATGGATAGTGAGCTGCTGCTGGTGGAGCTGTGCAGTTAACTTGGAGCTGCACTATTAATTTGCTGCTTCAAATTAGAAACGTGAGAATTTGTTTCTCTTAAGACATGCATAGCATGCCAGATCTGTAAAATGTAACCTCTGATTGATAGCTGCTTCCCTACTGCCTAGGCAAGTACACTCAGAGGCACCTCAGGCCAAAGGCACTGATTGAGAGGTACCATTCTTGCTGATCTTCTGGCATAAAGGGAGCAGACAAAGGTTGCTGCAGCTTTCAGAGGGCTTGTAATGACCCCCTTCAAACACAAAAATGAGGATGACTTGACCATTACTAGTGACAGCAAGATACATTTTAGTAATTATCAGGCCTCTCCCACATGGAAAGAGAAACTTATGTCCATTAATTTTGGTAGAGCAGAAATGGAGAACCATGTAGCACTAATTATTTATAATATCGTTGGTCATATTCCTTCAACCACATGCCTCCACCAATGTGATGTTGTTTGTATAGTGCTCATTGGGAGGCTTTAGGAAACTGAGTTAACAATCCTACTCGATGTTAAGTTGCCTCTGTTGGTATGTGCCTGTCACAAAAGGGTCTTTCATTCCGAGAACACATGATGTGTGTGGTATGAAAAGCCACATGTGCATCTAAGACCACAGGGGGAAAAAGACAGTTTTTCTTTTCATTATATTAGATCTGCTGAAAGTGTGTCCCCTGGTCAGTATCATGTGACTATGAAAGAGCCTGTTGTAACACACTGATACGTGGGGACAGAAGTGAGATTGACTTAGATGGACGTGTTGGCTCTGACTTTCCTGATTTTCATTAAATTCTTGCCATTGAAGTCTCACTCTTAAAATCTTTATTAAGTCTTGTATCAAAGAAAATAATAGCTTTCACAAATGAACTACTGTAACACTACCCCAGAGGGATTTGCCAGAGCAGCAGGATGCAATGCACCTTGCTCAAAACAAAAGCAAGTGCACAGTTGTATGGACTGCTCTCCTTCTTCCGGGATACGGATCAAACAATCTTCGTTGTTCGGTTTAGATTTATCAAAACCTGCTGTCTGTGCTCCAACCATGGTGGAGTAGAGTCACTGCATGGAAACTTTTCTGGGGTAGGCATTAAGACCAAAAACTGCAGGTTGGCACATTCCTATTACAATGGATGCTAGTACATATAATTATTTTAGATTGAAAAAAAAAAGAAGATATCCCAGAAAATGTACTTCAGAAATGTTCTATACTTCTCAAAACCTTAAGCCCTCAAACTAGCATGGCATTTTCAATTTATTTCCAGCCATGAAAACCATGGTGTGTCCATTGCTTTCTACACTAGCATGACTAGCACTTTAAGAGAAAAGGAGGTCTGTTATGAACTTCCTAGTGGTATGCTGTAGGGACAAGGTAAAAAGTTTAAGTAGGATTATTGCATCAAGGAAAAAAATGTTTATCAAGAAGTGCTCTGCCTGCCTTGTTAAAAATAATAAAGCACTCTGAGGACAAGAAAGTTCTTTGATTGCACAAGCTACTGCACAAAGTGCTCCATTTTCATGACTCTGTCTGCTGAAGTTTAGAAGCCACTATAGCACTTGGTTTGGGGACTATTTTTCAAGCACTCATACTGTTGCTTTATAGTGCAGTAAATGTGCCACTCCTTACTTTTTGTAATGTATACGCTAACTTGGAAGCTGCTCTACTAGCCAGCTTTCCCATGGTACTTTCTTACCTGAGTAATTCTGAAACAATCCAGCCCACTTCCTCCCTCTGCCCTCCTTCCTCATTGCTATTTATGGAGATACGATGTTTGGGAAAGAAAAATTGTCCTGAAAATGATTTTTGGCCACTTGTGGGAATTGATGGGTGTTAAAATACGTGAGATGCAATTCTTGCACTATGCATATTGGTGGTTGCTGGTGAAAGGCCTGAGTCTGAATTCAGAGAAACCTGCTTCCAACAGAAACTTAACAAACAGCGGATGGTAGTTTCTGGCACTGAGTTATCTTCCACCTGATGTGATGCACAGCACTCTTGATCGTTACGTGGAGTCAGACAACAAATTGACAGGCATAGAGCACTGACGTCAATATTCATATTCTCCTGCATAAGCCCCTTAAAACTTGATTTCTCTTAAAAGAATTATGTTCTCTGTAACATTTATAATGGACTCTTTTCTTTCTCCATTAGAGTCTGTGTCAGCATTCTCCTTCTCTGTGTTTTGCCTCAGGGCTCTTGATGTATACAAAGGCTCCTCTGTTTTCTGCTCTTAGTCACACGCTTTCACTCTTAACCTCAGCGCTATAAACTAAACATCCACCCACCATGGCTGGAGATGACCCTGTTTATGTCTGCTGCTCAAATCACGACAGCAACAGTCATGAAAGTATGTTCCATGGAGACAGTTAGCTCTTGATAACTGGACAATGAGTCTTGGCTTTTTATAACATGAGTTTTGCACAGATTTCAGCAGAAATAAAGAGCCAGAAATAGTTAATGGAATCTGTAATAGTAATAGCTTGTTTCGATTCTGTTACTTCACCACCTTTTTAAATTGCTCTAGATGACTCACTGGCACAACCCACCATGGTATGGGGCCATGAACCCAACCAGGGTGAGGGCAGGGGAGTGGGATCCAGGTCAGCATCCCTCCATACAGTTGAGGGCTGTTCAGAAGGACAGGCCTGAAACACAGCCGTTCCAATTCCAGCAGCCACGTGCAGCAGTCCAGCAGCAGGTCATCCCACTCATTAGACCTTTCCATCTTCAGAGCACTTCACTCGCAGCCTCCTTGCCATGGATGCCAGGCAGGGGCCTGGTAGTGAAAAGGCCTCCTCCTCAGGAGACCACCAGCCTGTGGGAAGCAGGACAAGCAGACTGCCAGTTGGGAACATGAGAGAAAGGGGCAGGAATACTGATAACAATTTGAAGCATGGGACAACTTCTTCATTTCCTTATAAACAGTTGAAACTGGACATCCAGCTGGAGTCAGACTTACTTCTCTGCAAGCACTACCAGACAAAGAGTGCATCAGGATCAAGGTGTGGTTCTCTATGAGAGGCTGCTGCTCTCCTGGCTGGGTCTCAGCAGATACTGCTAGAGGCACAGCCACACTGGAGGAATGTGGGATGTTCTGACTCCTCCTGCCATTGCCTGCTCTGTTCCCACTTTCACCATTTTGCAAAGGACAGAAACAGAAGCTGCTGTGACTCTGTCCTTATAGAAAGCATTTCAGAGCCTTCCTGGCAGTTCAACCTGCAGCTGTGCTGCAGGAAGTCCCATGGCTCCTCATGACTTGCTTAGCTCCCTGGGCATTCTCACAGCTCCTCTAGCAGAAGTGGGTCACAGAGCTCACCCTGACTGTCACTGCAAGCATCTTCCCTATGGTGTGTGTGCTAGCACTTCCATTAGTCTGATTTTAAACATCCCAAGAGAGTATCTTTTCACTATCTCCCATAGGAGGCTGCTATACTTCCTAATAAATCTCACTGACAGAAGGTTTTCCACCAATATCCATCCTAATGTCTTCTGCTTAATTATATTCCAGTATCCTACTTACGTGTCCTTGTGTTACTTTGCAAGATTTTACCAAAGTCATTCCTATAGCTGGTGTACTTCAGAGCTCACTGAATTCCTTGACTTGTCTTCAATGTGCCTGCAGTCATCTCTTTTGGTAAATGGAGAATGTTAGGGTGTCCAGCACCACATCTACTGGCTCCCCAGGAGGACCAGCAGTGACATCGTGAGGGAAGCCATCACCAGGGGACACCCCTGGCTATTCTGCTCTGAGAGCAACCTTAGTACTACTTTTAACTGCTGGTTCCAGAACTGAGCCATCTTCATGATCTCTGCAGGAACTCACTTTGCTCTGTGAAAGGAGAAGAATCAAAGCAGAGCACCTGGCTTTTTACCATCCATCGATGGAGCTGGTCTGGGTGACTGTCCCTTGCTGGAGGACGATTACCAGAGCTCACATATATGGCAGGTCTCCCTGACTTCTTAGATGTGGGTTACAACTGGTAGGGTCCCACTGAGTTGTGATCTTTAATGAAAGGTTCCTGGAGTCAGTCAACCTGCTCTGCACTTTGTTAGAGTGGTTATGAGAGACAAACAGAAGACACGGAACTAGATCCAGCAAGGGGCAAAGGTAATTAGCTGTGTCTTTTGGTACTCAAGTCCATATCCTCAGTCTCATCCAGCTGCTGCATAACCCTGGAAAGGTTTTTTACGTTCAAGTTCCCCAAATGCCTAAAATTCTGCTGGAAGCACTGAGCATCCCAGGACCAATCTCATGCTGAAGTCCTGTGTGATCTGCAAGCTTCTTTGCCTCTCTCAGTTGAGGTACCTGCCAGGGTGGACTTTTTCAGAGCACATCTCCAAACTAGTGCTCACAAAAGATGCAGGAGACAAGCCTTTTTTCTCCAGTGTCAGCCAGTAACTCATCCAGAGTTGTTGCCTGTTGCTAGATGAGCGCTGAACCTGGTGCTCACTGCTCCTAGAAGTGCAACGGGTCATGCTGGGTTGCTCTGAACTTCTCCTGATGAAGCTGTAACACTTGGATATTATGGTAGCCAGTGACAAGGGGAAGAGTGAACATGACTGTCATGAGGACAGGAAGTCATGGTATGAATGTAAACGTCCATGTTCCAGTTACTGTTTACTGTCAGTTGTATTTGAGGATTCAAGCCTTTCAACCATGACTGAGGAAGTGCCCTTTCTCCAGGTATCCAGAGTCTAGAGAGCAGTGTTATACTGGGCACCACTGCCCATGTTCTCTTTGTGCCTCAGTGGCCCTTCCATTGGCTCTGCTTTTAGGGATCTACTACTTCTAACATTGCCTGGGGATCACCTCAGGTGCCCAAGTAAGGGCAGTGAGCTGAGGGACAGGCTAGGCACCTGAAAGTCAAGCGTTGGAAAGATCGAAGTTGGGATGTTATCTTCCCTTTTGTCTTCGTGCTTCTACATTTTCATCACTGTGTAAAATTGGGCAGTGCATTTTGTTAATCTCAGAATAGACAGTACTTTATAATGGGACATTATTTCTGTGCATTGCACTTCTTTGTCTGCTATAAGATATAATTTCTAACGTTTCTTTTTTTTTTTTTTTGAGTTGGTACTTGTCCAGAGCATTTCTTCATCTTGCCAGCTAGTGATTAATTGGCTGTACTGAAAGGTTCAGCACTTTTCTGTATGCTTACCAGAGGACGTAGAGGAATGTGTGCTCTATATGAAGTGAAACATGTCCTAAGTGGGTTTAAAAGTGGATCATCTCTTAACATTTAACAATCAGTGCCCTCAAAACTCATGAGGAGAAGTGCCCTATCTGTTCAGTACCACATTTTTTTTAACTTAACGATGGGTGGCAATCTCAGTGGAAAGGACGGAGACCTCTGTTTATCTTCAGGTAAACACATCACAGACAGTACATGCACAAACATTCTTGTGCTACCTCACTGTTGTCAGCTGCCATAAAGTTTCGCCCTTTGCTACAGAAATTTTCATGATGATAACTCAAAGGCCTTTCCACAATTTAGAGGAAGAAAATTATTAAAAGAAGTAAGCCTGATGTCAGCCATCATTTCATTTTTACAGCACAAATGCTGCCCGAGACACCCTTCAGCATGCTGGTACTGATCCATATATTAAGGCTTCAGGGGATTAACAGTCTACTTGACAGCTAGGAGACTCAAGAATACTCTGTGAAAGACTTGGAACAGGACCCATGTCGCTATTTCACACAACTCTATCTCAGCTACTTGCTACATAGTCTTTCAAAAGGAAATCCCAAATTAGGGCCTCTTACAGTCCGTGTTGTCACACTTCTGCAAGAGAGCTTTGTGGAACAATTTGACCTTGTTCCTACTTCTGTAATAGCAATTGATTTGTTAGCCCTAAGGTTGGAAAATTGTGCTCTTGCAACAGGACATCCATGGTTTGTGTCTTGCAGATGACCCAAACATGGGTGTGTTTCAGCTGGCCATGATGCTAGTAACTGCCAGACCACAATCTGCTCCCAGAGCCAAGAATAGCATGAAGGTTTCTGATGTTCGACTTTCAACAAAGCTGTCTCACTTGCAAGAAATTTTGGATTGTAGGCAACGTTAGTAAACTGACAAGGACCCTAAGAATGGGCAGGAAGCATTGGGAATGTGAAGACGAGAAAAAAAAAATAAGACTTTTAAAAGCATTTTCTAGTTCAGTTTTTAAGCAGAGATTTTTTTGTTTTTGTTTTTGTTTTGAGGCTGACTCACAATTTTTAAATTTGCGGTAGGTTATAATGTTGCCAAACCCAATACATCCTATTCTTCATCTCCAAAGTTCTTCTTTCTCCAGAGTTTTTGTGCTTATTCAGTCCTTGATCTGCCTTTTGCAGTGGTGTCAGAGGATACTAACCAGTAGCAGATGTGATACAATTTTTTATTTATTTCTTGTGGGCACTTCCTGAAAGAATTGCACCGAAATAACAAAATAACAACAGCTTTTGCGGGCTACCAAACACTATCCAGACTGTCGCTACTTTCAGTCATTGCCAGCCCAAATTGATTCGAGCAAGGAGCTGATAAAAAGCACTGTCAAGCCCAGGCAAGTTATGTTCCTGCTTCTCCATCTGAATCATTTCTTGACTGCTTGTTGAATGCTTGAAAGTAAGTTGGGTGCCTTCCAAAACAAAGCAAAGATAGCCTCTCTGTAACAGAGAGGTTACAGTGCAAGCAGAGATTACCTGGCACGTAATAGCAATGTTTTGCATGTAAGGGAAGCAACAGAGGCAGTTGATTATGTGGATTGTATAGACAGGACCTACAAGCACACATGAAGCTATACAGGTTGCCTGTCCATGCTGTTTGCCTGCTGGATTCCCTAGTGCATAGTTCTGGTGCCCCCTGTGCAGGTAGGAACTTGGCCCTAGATGCCGGCTGGAGGGTCTGCTGCCTACGGCCTCTCACTTGTCCTCCTATGGGGAACCAGAGAAGGAGAGGTCCTGTGTACACTCTGCTTGTCCCAGCATGGGGGATTTCTAGGCAGCCCAGGCTCAGGTTGAGTGGAGGCTACCTCGGGCACTGCGGGAGCACTTAACGTCAGGGACAAGAGGGAAGTGGCCCAGGACAGGCCATGAAGCCAAGGCATGCCCCACTGGTTGTGCTATACACGAGTTATGTCTTCAACTGAGCTCAGTAAAAGGATTTGTGTGAGTGTCCCGGAAGATCCAAGTGACTAAGGCTTTGTTATCAAGCCCTTCAATGGGAGAGGAGGCTTCTTAATCAGAAATTATAATGTTGTAGCATACATAAATTAGAGGTTCATCTCTGTACATGCTGACAGTTATAAACAGCACTTCCCTGTCCATAGGTCAGATATATGGCTTCGACCATTAGTGCATTTTCTATAGATAACTTATTTTTGCTTTTTGTGTACCAGATTTTGTGATGGACTTTGCCTTTGCATTGCTGTTTGTGACTTTATCTCCCTTCTTCTGTCACAGTTGCCACCCTCTGCAGCCTTTAGTACCTGGGCACACTGAAGGAGTGCCATGCAGCACAGGTCAGCAGCATGGGCAGAGAAGATCAGTCAGCAGAGGTATGACTTTTGAGCAGGACTTGAGATGGCAGCTTAGTGAGAAGCCCCAGAGTGGTGGTGTACAGGACTTCGTCCTGTCTCCCCGCCGGAGGAGGAAGCAGTGTTCTTTGTCACTCTTGTTTCCCCATGTCCTGCAGTCAGGTTTTCTGATTGTTTTCCATTGTGCCCTTCATGTGTTTTCCATCTCTCCAGAAATCACTGGCTTTGTTTAAAATAGATTCTGAGCAGCTGCCAAGACTTTATCCAGAGAGAGAAAGAAAAACGCACAGAGGCCAAGTTCCTACAGTGTTATCAAAAGCTTTCACTCCCCATCAAGACCTCTGAATATCCCAGAAATCTGGTCTTCTCAGGAGCAGCACTGCACAGCCCCTGTAGCAAGAGTCACCAAAACATTTCTGCCCAGGAGAGTGCACCTAAGCTCCCAGTGGTCTCCTGGGACCTGCTTGTAGGTGCCCTCACAAATTTCTCACATACTGTGATTTCTGCCTTCCTTTGCAGTGTGTAGAATATACATAGAATTAAGTTACAGGAAGGTGGCTTGAGGGTGCTTGATGCAGAAAGCTTTAAACGTACTATGCTCATAAGTAATAGATCTTCATTGGAGCACAGCACTTAGGCTTACAGCCAAGGAGGATACACCTTGGGGGTCTTTGTTGGATATGTCTGCCTTCTCTTCATGCTTGACCACCTTTTCCTAACCCAACCCTAAAGAGATTTCCTGATGTGTCTCCAAAAGGAGATGCTATTGCTAAATAATTCCCTCTTTGGATCTCAGGCTGTCCTATTTGCAACAGTGCAAGTCAGCAATGTAAGTATATACAAAATTGAAAACAGAATCAGCTCCTTCATCATCAGAGTGAAAAATAATAAAATAGAGACAAAAACTACTGTCCTTCACTTCTTACATACAACAGTTCGATTTACCTCTGTCTTTTGGACATGTTTTCCAATACTTCTTGATCAGAAAAGCTTATTGAAAATACATTAGAAAACTGCTTGGAATAGACTTTCCAAACAGAAGCAGTTCTTGCTGACAAAAGTAAACAAAACTGCAGCGTGCTTTATGAGTACCACTCCTCCCACTGTAATTGAAAATACAACAGCTGAAGGCAAGCAGCTCTGAAGTTTCAGATGCTGTAATGTAAATCAAAATGCTTTCAGGAGAAAAAGGATGTTCCCTTCAAGCTTTCAAAGGGGCAGCAAGGGCTCATTTTGATGGTGGCACTCTACAGTTTCTTGCCACCTACTCATGTTTGTACCAAAGTCTCTAAGTTTATATCTTCCCCATTTCCTGCTTCTTATTTTTCCCAAGCTCTCTGGACAGCCCAAGGAAGATAGTCTTTCAATTATGCAATTAGAATTTTTTTCTCTTCTGCCTCTCCTCCCCCTCTACTCCCACACTAGAATTCATCTTTGTTGCTTGCTCATCCACTTCCACTTCAACCTTTCTGTGGCCCACATCTGGGTTTTCCTGAGTTACTTCAGTGTTTTGTTAACTTTCATGGTGGGACCTCTTGGACATCAGGGATGATAAACTACCTTGTCTGAAGGAAGCAAGTTGTTGATATCAGACATTTTTAATGTCAAAGGAGGAGGAGAGAGAGAGAGAGAATTCTAGACAAAGTGTAAAGATGAGGATCACCTATTTCTCCTCCCGCTGATTATCTCTCCGTCCCAAGTGCAAGAGCATCCTCCTCTGCTCTCAGAACTGTAACAAGTCATTTTGGTTTGATGCAGCCAAACCATAAGTTTTTTTTAACGTTCCTCCTCCTCTTGCTCTTCATGGGAAAATAAGTCTTGTCACAATACTTTACTGCAAGTGGAAAGAGACAGATAAAAGCAAAAGTCTTCTTCTCTAAGTCCTGATCATAGAATTACACTAATGAAGGCAGTGCAGGTCTTTTGTGAGGTCTGAGGGAGCAGGACACCCAGGTCCTTCCCCACCCCACCACCAACACGGACTCAGCAATTTCAGAGAACTAGGAGTGCCCTGAACCATGCCTCCCACTTACGTGTTTCCTTGTTGTGATAAGTCTGCAATTATGGTAAGCACATGGAGAACTCAATACACAAAACATGAACTTGTTGTTTTGAAAGTCTGGGCAATAACGTCATGATGACTCACTTATCTCTGTAAATAATGTCCAGAATGCACTTATTTATTCACTGTATTTTGAAGATACAGAATACTTCAAAAAGTTTTGTAGTTTTCTGGTACTAAAAGGGGGAAAATGATGCTCCTTATACTGTTAGAAATTAAATCTTTGGTCATTGACCTGATTTATGGTGTTAATGCTCCGTAAGAAAAGAGTACCACTTTCACAGCTCTTTTCTAATGATACTTTTCTGCTATTTTCTTTCCAAGATAAGCAAGGAGTACTCATGTAGCCCAGAAAAATCTTAAGCCACAAAACTTTCTTGTATCTAACATGGTACACTGAATATCTAATTCATCACTGTGCTCAGAGGCAATCAGTTCATCCAGAAAGCTCAACATCCATTTCAGGAACTGGACTTAACCATGACACACATACACACGCACCCTGCTCATGCTGGGGAGAGGCAGTGAGGAAGTAAGAGAGAGTAACACAGAAATGCTGGTGCTATGAAAAACAGAGTGAGGCATAAGTGGGAATAGATACTGAGGGAATACCTTCAGTAACAAACAAAGCAGAAATTAAGCCGTTGCAGAGCTAACAGAAATTAATAAAGCGAGTCAGACCAGAATGATTCTTCTTTAGTTCTTCTTGAACAACTCTGAAAATGAAGTGAATTAATAGTTTCCAAGTCTAGCAGGTAAATTTGCAGCAAGCAGAAACATGAGAATTCAGAGGGTGGTAAAGCAATATTAAAAAGGAAGATTACAGACTGGAAATTGGGCTCAGTGCAAAATCGTTTTTTTTCTTTCTTTTTTCTTTCTTTTTTTTAAGTTACTGTAACTGTAAGAAAGAAACAAGTGCCAGAGGAAATGAGAATTTAAGAAAATATAGACAGCTTGGCAGGGCCATAGAATGAAGGCTTTAAGGAAAGAAAATTTAGAGAACAGAAGGAAATATTAGTTGGAGAAATGATAGCAGCTTAGAAACATCAGCTTTTCAAAGAAATGATTTTGCACCCAACTTTTTAACATCAAAACTCCACACCACATGAAAATGGTAAATTTTACCACTTTGATTCTAGGTGGGGAAGTTATGTGCAAACTTCTTTTTAACCTGTTAGAAGAAAAAATGCATACACAAAGGCAGAGACAGAAGAAACCGATTCCAGCAGTTTAATAGTTAAGCTGCTGGAATAGTTACCAGACACTGTTTCTGTAGGAATGATGAAGCTGAGATTTAGAAGACGTTGAAAGAATTGTGATTCCGAATGGCCAAATACACATTAGTGCCCCCACCTTGACACAAATAAAGCACAGCTGCCTGGACAGCATAATTCCCTTTTGGCTTGAAACTGTATATGTTATTTAGAAGGCTCTTTGAGAATAGAAGTAGCCCAGTGAGAGATTCATAGAGAAGCCAGGGATCTAAAGCTGGCCCAGCAAATAACTGCTTCTCGCTGCCTGTGCAAGAAGACTGAGGCAGCAGTCAGCAAAGGTAGCTGGAAACAGAAAACAAACTCCGATCCTTTCCTCTAGAAGATAACAAAGCAATAGCAGGTGCTCAGAGGCCGTTGTGAAAGGCCCAGTGTTGAATCCCTAATAGCTTGAAGCTTGTGCTGCCATTTTGGCCTTCATTTGTCAGCAAGGAGAGCTATCTGGCTCCTCCTCATTCTTTAATGTGAAATTTTTATTCTCTCCACTGCGTGAAGTCACTGAACCTTCTGACCTGTTTACTCAGTGCTTCCAGAGGCCATTCATTTCCAAGCATTATCATGTTACAGGTACTTGGAGTCCCTAGTTCAGCCCTTTATAGCAGTATTTATTATTCTGGTTTGGTCTTTGAATGTTCAAGCAGCAATTTTTTCCTCCTCAGCCGGAGCACTACAGAACTGTGCTGTCTGCCTTTGTTACCCACAACACTCTCATCTGGGTTGGGTGCTGGGGCAGGGAGCACATCCATCATCCATCTGGGTACACAGTCCATGTGCAGATACTGATTTTGAAATGGCTTCCCAAGCAGTGTTCTCTTGTGCCATTCTTGTGTGACTTAGGGAGACACTTGTCTGACCCTAGCCCAGTGTAAGGGGCACTTTGGCTATTTATTCAGCCAGATGGTGTTGGATCCACAACCCTTAGACTGCACATACATTTGCAAACAACATGCTGGTCATGAGTGCTGCACTCATGGAAGGCATCAGGTGCATGGTGTCAAAGGCTGATACACCACATTATCCACAAGGCCAGTTCCGTGTTTGCCTCAATAAATTTCACCCCATGTTCTTTTAGAGTGTACCTGGGAGAAAACTGATAATGGGAAGAGCTTGGTGGCATGCAGATTGGGACTTTCAGATAGTTTTGTACTTGATGTCGTGGCATATTAGATTTTAATCATTGATCTAGGGGTGAAAGGCTGCGTACACATTTCTGCTTCAGGAAGGTGGTGTAGTGTGGCTTGTTTACGCAGGGTCTGCCAGAACTGGCAGTCTAACCAGTAGCAATGAGGGACACAGTGCTGGATGGAAAGCTGGCCTGAGAAAAATGTAAATATTTGAGCAGCTAATCTGTGCCTCATTATCAGTACCTGAGTGAGGTAATTAAAGCTAGCTCTTACTAGCTCACAGCATAGGAATAACTTGGGTGTCTAAGGACATTTAATTCAGCTTTTAAACCTCCCTTTGTAGTTATTATGTGTGCTAAACACATTGTATGGTGGGGTATGTGAGCAGCATGCTCCACAGTCTGACACAAATAATAACACCTTGACGGAAATAGTTGTTATTTGTGTTTTGGGATATTATGCTTCAAGATGCTGCACTGTGCTGAGACAGGTAGGATACTGCTTCTCAGAAGAAGCAACCACAAATTCCCTGTACATACTGATCAATCCTTGGTCTTGTCCTTCAGCTTGCCAAGTGCACTGGTAGCCTCACAGTTACAGATTTCACATAAGCAAATACTTGAGTGTTTGCTCCTATCAGTCTTGTTTGTTATACTTTCAGGAAAGGCAGCTACACCATGCAGCACACTGCAGTGCAGGAGGAATTGCTAAAGTGTTTTTCAAGTGGTATTCAACACGATTCAACCCATCTGATTTAAGGTGTTCAGCTGGAATACCTACAAGTTGTGAAGTTTGGGTGCTTCCATTCAGTTCCTGCCATCCAGAGCAACCAGACTAGTTAGTTCTTAACAGTCCTCCATCCATCACTGAGATGCAGCTTCCCCAGCCTGATGCACCACATCCCCCTGTATTAAGATTCTGCAACCTGGAGCTTTCTGTCTTTGTTCCACTGGGAATCCACCTGCTAACAGGAGGGGGTTGAAAGTGTTGTCTCATGAACTGCCCAGGATATGTGGAAACAGCTTTGTTTGCTGTCCTTGACTGCTTCACGTCCCTGTCAGATGTGGTCTGACACAACAGTGCAGTGCTCTCCTGAAATAGCTGCTCTCACAGGTGGACAGTCTGGAATAAGTTTTGCTTGGCCAAAACTGAGGGGACGAAGTTCCTCCTTTGTAGGAAGCGGCGTGGAAATTCACAACTGCAGAGTGAAGGCACTGACGTTCCACTGCTGGAAGGCACAGGGATGAGTGTGGTCTGGGTATACCCACGGGCCCATGGAGTAAGGTTAGGAAATCTAGTTAGGAAGAACATGCTTCTTAGCACGTGCAGCTGTGGGACTGGCATTACTGAAAGCCTGTGATTCAAAGGATGACCTATGCACAGCTGGAAACTGGTCCTGAACATAGATCCTCCTAACTACCACCTGAGACCACCTCACCGCTCTTTTGGAGCATGCTGGAAATGGGGCATATGCGGGTGATACTCATTGCTTTTGCCAAACTCCATGTATTGTGGTAAGAACGGGAAGGATAATTTGGTACCCAGAGTGTGCTCCAGGAAGTTATAAATCATCTCCTGATGCAAACATGGAGTTTTAGGACAGGGTATGCTGAAGCTGCTGTGGGCGTCTGAAGAGTTAGATGTGTCAGCCTTTCCTCCTGTGAGTGGGGAAGTAATGGAAAACAGGGAAGACACAGTGCTGTAGTGCATTTAAATTGATGGATACAGTGTTTAGTGGACTAAGGACCAAAACAAGCACCAGGCCTCTTTCTGGTCTAGGCAAGTTTTACCGCAGAACTTCAGTGGCAGCAGACACCTCGTGCTCAACAGGAGTCCTCCGTGCTCTTTTACAAAGAGCCTGATGTTTTGAAAATGTCAGTACTACTAGGGAAAGCAGAGAGGAAATGAAGAGTGTGCTTGCTGATCCAACTTGTCCAGCAAAAGGTCTGGAGTTTGGTGCTGTATCTGCACATCAGTAGTGAGTACACATATCCCGAGAGGGATAGTGGCAGCTTTGCTCCCTTCAGTGCTGTCGGTGGCAGTCCAGTTTCATCACTCCATTGCTGGCCCAGTGGTATGCTGGCATCCAAACACTGTCTTTGTTAGATGCATTATGTAACTAGTATGAAGTCTGTGGAACTCACTGCCATGTCACTGAGTCCAAGAGTGAAGAAACAAAGCTCCACGCTTCTGTGCAAGAGAACTGACTTCTAACATTAAAGAAGAAAAGTGATATGAAGAGCATAAATCAAACTTATGCTATTGGCAATTGAGAAACAGCTCTCCTAATCACAGATTATTGCAGAAGATTTCTTGTATTTTCTGGAACAAGAAGCATTGGTTACTGCCAGGGAGATGATACCAAAGTAAACAAACTGTATGCAAAGAATGACTTTTCAGGTCCATGAGTGAATGGGCCACGATGGCAACAAACTGCTATTGCTCACTGCACTGCTAAACATGTTTTCTGAGGGGAATACAAAATGCCTTCACTCATGTAGCCAAAATCAATGGTCATAAAAATCAGATGGCCATGTGAAAAGTCACCCTTGCATTTCCCTCCACTATCCACGGCAAACAACACACGCTCAGTTAACAGGCATGAGCAGTGAAGGTGAATATTAAGAGCTGCCCACAGCACTGATTTTTCATTAAGATGAATTGGTTGTAATTAAGCCTATCAGGGATGTACGTGCTAATGCTATGTTATTTATGGCCTGAATGCAATCCTTCTTTTTTCATTTTTTTTCTTTATTTCTTAATCATGTGAAGTTTCCTCAATTTGCTCGCTTTTTCTTTCAGCCTTGTACTATTTCTGCCTCTCCCTCTAGAGTATGTGTTGGTGTGCCTTTTCTTCTTTCAGTGTCTGTTTTCTCTCAAAACCTATTTTTTTCTGTTGTGTTTAATTGTTTTTCTCCTGATTTATTGTTCCAAGACCACGCTAGGCAGTCTGTTTATTTATAATTTGGATTATTTTAGAATGGATCCAGAGCTGTAGGTCAGTGTTTAAAAATTAACTAATAAAATACACAAATGAGGCCCAATGGTCAACATGAGATTACACATCCACTAGGATTCACATGCTACTCCAAATAAACCACTGGGGAATACCAGCCCAGTCCCTGAAAGCATGGAAAATTCACTCATCTGGACTGCAGTGGGCTGGTCCTGAAAACACACTTGAGGAGCTTCACCGACAGCACCTGCAGGTGCTGGTATGAGCCCTCTGGAAGAGTATGGGTGACAATGTGGTATGACAGAGAAGGCTGAGCTCTGCCCAGCCCAGATGTTCACCTCCAAGGAACTGACCTGCTCTTGTCTGGGTGTTTGGGAAAGCTGCAGATCAAGGGTGCAAGGAGGCCACAGACCCAAGGTCAACAAGCTTCACTGTGCCTTCCCCTGTTCAGAGCCTTGAAAAGCCATGCCAGTGGGAGGCAACACGTGCCCCTCTGCCTTTTTGGCACTATCCCACGTGTGGGTGTCACATCTCTCTCTTCACACTCCCTCATGAAGCTTCCCAGTAAGCAAATGGCATCAGGATGTGTCCAGAAAAACTCCAGAGCTGCAGACAGAAGATGCACCTGCTCCGTCCCAGCTTGCTGCTGCCCTGAAGACGTGTGGGCCCAAAGCCTCCCCAAGGCCCCATGGCGTCCCTGACAGGAGCACGCTGAGGTGGGAAGCAGGAACCAGCGTCAGCGGCTGCCAACAGAAGGGTGTTGTAGCAGTTGCCCCAGTGAAAACAAGATCAGGCGTTTTAGTGCGGTGTTAACAGCTATGTTAAAATCCTCACACTTTCCAACAAAAGAAAGGCCCTCAGAGAAACCCAAACAAACACTCACACAAGCAACACTGGAAGTTGGCTTGAGTTACAAACACAGGAAATTAAATACAAAACTGTGTTACAATAGCACAGAGGATCTGACTTAAAACAAGCCAGACAAGAGCATGCACTGCACAGATTGCCATATTTTCCCTGCCCCCACTCTCAAAGGCATCTTCTATAAATACACACTGCGGGGTATGTTTGTATATACATGTGTGCACATATACATGTACATGCAGGCACAATTTCTACCACATCAAAGAAAATAGTGGAATAAATAGTAGAAATTAAATAATAGAGTGGACTTATTTTGGACAGAGTTTCTGAAGCATACATGTGCATAAAGGAGCTTTGGTCAGGACAGCAAATACCACATGCTGCGGAGCAAAAGCTCATTCGTTTTATTTTCCTCCTTAAAGTGAGATCCCTGCAAAGCTTTCATCCACTGCACAATCTCCCTTCGTTTGTTAACGAAGGTGCGGTGTAAAGGTGAGAGCAAGGGCAAGAAGGCAGGAAGTCCTTAAACAGGTTTATTGCTGGAAGAAAACACCGTATTTACTCTTCAGCTGCAATTGCATTAGCAGAAGACATCTTTCCTCCAGCAGAAACTCACGCCGAGGGTAACACCAGCACTGCCTGCAACGCAGACATCTCCCCACAGGACGCTGCCTGCGCGCTCTCCAGCCCGTCCCCTCTCGGCCCCTCGCCCACCCCATGCACGGCCCTTTGGGGCGGCCCTCTGGGGCACGCACATCCCGCCGGCGGGCACTGCGGCACGGGGAGGCGGGGACGGGCGTGAGGCCGACATGTCTCGACTTGTCCCTCTCTCTGGGCAAAGCCCTTCCCCTTGCCACAGGTCCGTGTCTGGTGTCCTCGGTTTTAGGGCACGGGCTTGTTTTTCTCCTTTTATCTTCGGAACACTTGCAGAAGTATTTCAGATGAGAACTCTGTTATGTTTTCCTTTCCTTTATTACACTCTGCCACAGTTTGTCAGTACTGGCTACCGGTGTTATTTGAGGCCACACTTAAAAAAAAAAAAGAAAAGAGAAAAAAAAAGTCCTTCCCGATCTCTGAGCATTTATCTGAAGTTCTGCATAAGGTCACATGTCTCCTCCAGCAGAAGGTCTTACAAAGTTAAACAAAGTCCCCTCGCTTGCTCTGTCTGAGTAAATACAGACCATATTGGAGTAAATAAACAGCCAGGCAGCGTCCCAGACAATGGGTCTTGGCGATGAATTAATAAACTCTGCCTCTCGCATTAGCAGAGTGTGACTGGAACTGGCAGCAGGCCCTGGCGGCCCTCCAGAAACGATTATTACTAGACAGAGCCAAAGGAGACTTGGCACAGCGCAGGGCCCACAGCTGGAGATTAGGTAACAGAGTAAATGTGCTCGCGGTGCTGCCAGGGCGTTGGTCACCCTGCCTGCTGAGAGGGTCAGGGCTACGTTTTTGCAGCTCGTATTCACACAGGGTTCCTATCCCCCAAATTCAATGCCAGTCCGGTTTGCAACCTCTAGATTTGTTGTGTGGAATCAGAACTGTCATCTCAAACCAAGTAGTAAACCAGAAAGTCTGTCTGGGTGGGTGACTATGCTCCATCCCTGTCCTGCCAACTAGTCGGAGACTCATGTCTTTGGGTCAAAAAGGGCTTGGTAGGACTGCCAAGAGGACAGCCTGGACAGGCAGCTGGGCAGTGCTATTTTGGGCAAGGGAGACAGATTTGCTTCTGTAAAGAAAAGCTTTATTTGGACTTTGTTCTGAGCTGAGGGTTGTGTCCAAAGGCAGGACGTCTCCTGAGAAAGGAAAGTCCTCCTAATGGCATGCATTGGGAGGGAGCTGATGTCTGTTCAGAGCCATTGCTAAGCCATCCTCTTCCTAAACTGGGTAAAGGCTGTCACCCAGACACATTAGTGAAGGAGGTGTAAACAAGAGGGGACTGTGGACAGCTGGTAAAGTCATCCCCCAGCTCTCACATCCAAAAAAATTGTGGCTGCATTGTTTTTATGGACTATGGTGCAGCAACCCCTGAGCACTCTCCCAGAGCAGAAAAGCTACCAAGCTTGGAAGTCCAGTAACCACACTGGAAGAGCATTTCAGCAGTTTCAGTTAGCAGGTTTATCAGCTAGGCTAACTCCAGTATGGATGATCTGCTGACGCAGCTGTCCTGCTTCTAAGAGTTGAGCTAATTTCTTCCTTTTGTGTTGCACTAAGCTTTGTAGATGTACTGGTTCAATCAGACCATCTTTTTGGATCTCTGACATGGGTATTCTTATTGCCATACACAGGCATGCCTGTGCTTGCAACCAACATCCTCACAGTAGGCTGTAAACACGTTAGCAGCATCAGATTGGCCTAGTGCTTGTATACTAGAGTACAGGAGGAAGAGGAAGTGATACTCCCACTGTGAAGCATTTTGAGAAGTATGAATGAATAACTACTTTTTTCAGTGTCTTCTGAAGAAGGGGGCTATACGCTAAACCCCTCTTTTCTCACTCATAGACAGTCTGAACTCAGTCCCAGAGGGCCCCCGGACCATTGTGATGGCCCTAACTGCAAGGAACATCTTTGTTTGAAGCCTGGGATTTTTACATTGCAATGACTGCAGCGCTGGAAATGAAAAGCAGGAAGAAAGCAGGTTTTCTTACTGCCTGACTAGAACTACCTGGATTCTTAAAAAAATACACTTTACCAGCTATATAGTGGTCAATTAAGTTACC
Source organism: Odontophorus gujanensis (assembly GCA_013399175.1). NCBI lineage: Eukaryota > Metazoa > Chordata > Aves > Galliformes > Odontophoridae > Odontophorus > Odontophorus gujanensis. The sequence continues at coordinate 88,088 of VXAB01003495.1, forward strand.
AATATGAAGGGCATTAAATATTTCATTTTACATGTATGTCACAGTAAATGGCAATACAAGCATTTCTCACCCTCATTTACTGCTGAATCCCCAACCTGTCCTGAACTGAATGCCCCCAGCGAAAAACAAGAATGGTTTCCAGCTCTGAATACTGCCTTTTGTCAGTAGGTTTGAAAGCCCTTCACAATGGAGAGGAATCTCATTTTCTGTGTCTTTCCAGACAGAGAAATGGAGTCACAAGAGCATAGCCTGAGCTCTGCTCAGCTCAGTGCCAGCCTGCTGTCACACCACCTCCACCACCCGGCTTCCTCTGGGCACTGCTGTGCCCTCACCACCCAGCACTGTTCCTTGGGGGCTGAAGTCCCAAATGCAACCTCGTGCGGACTTGCCATGTAAATATTTGTTATCTACAAATGAGACTATAAACGCTCCTGGTGCAAGTAGGTGATCTGATCGTTGGGTCAAACAGAGGAGTATTTCAGTTAATGCTGAACAGAGGTAAGGTAAAATTGACTCTGCAGCCCTTTGCTCACTCTCGGAATACTTCCTTCACAGCAAGTAAGTAGGGTTTTTCTTTCATAACAAGATCTGAATCAAATAATTGCTTTTCACTAGTCGAGGAGCAGATTTTGTTCTTCTCCTCAAATCACCTTCAGTTTGATGAACGTGGGCACTCCTTGCTGGTGCCTCTAACCACTGCCTGGAGAGAAAACTTCTGCAGAAAGTGAAATTCAGAAGAGCTAATAAAACATTTTCTGAAGGGTTTGAATCTCTCTTTCCAAAGAAAACAAAGAGGTCCGATGACCTTTCAACCTGACCCTTTTTTTTTTTTTTCTAAGGCATTAAGAAAAACATTCTGCAAACAATGAGTGCTCGTGGTAATTGTCCCTCCCCTGTGCCCCAGTTCTTGCCAAAAGCAACATTTCAATGGCTATGGGGGGTGGAGGTTGAAAGCAAATGAGTGAGCAAGCAAATGCTGGCTTTCACACATCAGTGACTGGCTACGCCCTGACCACATCCAAGGAGGTTCAAGGTGAGGGAGTCGAGCTCTCAGACTACTCCTCACTGAATTTTAGGGTTGCTGGTATCAAAATATTGCTGTCCAAATATGGAAACCTGCGGCGGAGGGAAGCTCAGGGAAAATATAATAAAATGGGTTTTTAAGCAGGAAAGCGGCAGTGAAGTGTAATTTTTATCAACATCTCTTCAACTGACTACCGAATTCCCTTTTATTTCACATACCACACCTAATCTCTCAACCTGTCGTGGTCATTTTCCTAGCATCAGGGAGAGACTTGGTTTGAAAACAGTTTCATGTTAGAGACAAAAAGTACTTTTTTTTATATGAGAAAAATCTTCTTGTACCATTTATCTCCATTGTTTTCCACCACTAGGACCTGCAGTGGATCCTGCTGTGACATGTTTCCAGCTGCAAAAAGAATCAAAAGATTTAGGGTTGAGTTCTCTCCTGATTCTGGAACATGTTCCACCGTGCAATCTTTTGTAATATCTCTCTGCAATAAAAGCACTAATGCTCTCCAAGAGGCCTCCCCCTTTCACTTTCCTCATAAGAGGTGATGACAAGTTCCCAGCCCAATTGTCTACACACATCCTTAAGTGCAGGGAGCCAGAGATTTAGCTACCTTTCCTGGTTCTGATACTGGGCAAATTGCTTTAAGCTCTCCCCACCCATACAAAACTTTTGTAAAAATCCCTTCTTGGTAATGCTGGAGCAGCAGTGTTAGCGCTGCTGGGAGATGGCTATAGGCAGGGAGTCTTTCAGCTGTCTTTGGGAATCTGTTGCCAGAGAAATGGAGATGTGCCTATGCCAGGGCTCATCTTGCTAAATCCAGGGCAGCTGAATCCGTTTTGTAAAAGCACACTGGTATTGTCAAGGTCCCGCTTTGAACGTGTTTCTGCAGCTGTAAAATGTGGATGGAAGCACCGAGCCAGCTCTGTAAAGGTCTGCTGAGATTTAAGCTATGTTGGCATTCTCTTCTTCAGTGTCAGCAGAGCTGGCAAACACAAGAGAGCAGAATGGTTTCTGCTTTTCTTTGAATTGTACAGTAAAACCCAAAACCCTGAGAACAGATCTTGTAATTCCCAACAAGCACACAAGTGGGTTTAGGTGCTAGTGTGGGAGGGAAAGGAGAGGTTCGGGGGGTTACACAAACAGCACATCCAGAATCTTTTTATACTCTTCAGAATTACTTCTGCTCTTTAGGAGGAGTTTGTACAGCAAAGTACAATTTTGTGGTTCTTCTTCAAGACCATTAACTCAATATAAAAATATCAGCATTGTTTTTATTATCTGAAAGAAAGAGCTCAGAGCTGAGTTTCTGTGCAACACTCAGTTCATTAAACAATGACTCAGATGAGGTTTTGTGGTGAAGGATTCAGCTTTTCCCTAGCGGTGGGATCAAGATGTCCTGTTTCCATGATAATCTACCTTTCATCTTCCTCATGTTGCAAAACTTGTTTTTACCTTGATCCCAGACAAACCCGTTAGTTTCTTGGTTTTGTTATTATAAATTATTTACTTTAGAAATGCTGAATCATGACACTGAGGTTAGAGAAAATTGTATTTATATTTAAAGTACGAGTTGTTCCCACATCATCTGAAGATTCCCAGACTATTATTTTTGCGTGTCCTTATGTTTCACGTTTTTATGATGTTCAAGCGACATTTGGTTTGACCCTCTGCAGGGAGGTAACTTATTGTACAGATGCTGAATCCCAGCAAAGAACACCTGCTAACACCACATGGGATGAACCCTGCCCAGGTGAGCACCTCCAGCATGTGCCCACCAGCTCTGCTGCTACCTGGCCTTCTCCAAGCCCACCAAGGTCCAGTATCAACCTGAGCTGGCAATGCCTGCAGAGGCTCATGCTGTAGGTGAACAGGACAGACTGCAGCTCAGTCAAGTGTTGCATGAGTGCTGTGGCCTGGCCTAGCCCTGTCCCTGGGGTGCCTTTCTGCGGGCTGAACCAGAGCCCACTGAGCAGCCTGGAAGAACAAGTGAATCGTGGGCAAGGCCACACTGTGGTTATCACCCACCATGATCATCAGTGCAAAGGCAACCCCTCCTCCAGCTCCTCACCATAAGATATGTCCCGGTGACTAGAATCACATCTGCTGGAACTGTGGATAAAACATGTCTGAGATTGATACCTGTTTTTTTTCCCCAAATTATATAAATACAAACACGAGGCACAGCAAGCAAGTCTGAAACAGTGTACAACTGTAAAAGCTGTAATTTACATCTTGTTTTGTTCTGCCAGCTTACAGGTGTGTGATTCACTTCTCTGCCTACTGCCCATGGGATGGCTGCAAAGCCAGCACTACTTGCAGAGTAACTTGTGTGTGGAGATGCCAGGCAGGTTGCCCATATTGGTGACACCTTCCAGAGGCGAGCTGAACCTGGATCAGTTAATTTCCTTTCTTTATGTATTAGACCTAGACTTCTTTTACATTGCTCCTGGTGGTTTAATTTCCCATTCTAAAAGCTGTCTTCTTTTGAAGATGCCAGTAGCATTCTGTTATTGTAGACTACATAAGCCTCAGCACAAATTTAAAATAGGTTTTATCTGCCCAATTTACAGAAGGACTAGGTGAGGACAGGTAGCTCTAAGCAGATATGTGCCAAGCTGTGCCGCAGACAGGGATAAAAGTCCATTTTCCTCCCTCTGTTTCTGCAGTGAGATGTTGTCAGTTTATTCCAGGCAACTGTGACAAGGGACAGAGTTTCTCAGCAGGGCAGAGTGAGGGTCTGTGTATATGTGAAAGCCCAAGCTGAGAACCAAACACATGTTGGTTCTCAGCTTGGGCTCTCACATATACACAGTATAAGTGCCCCATCCCAGGGGCAGAGGAAAATTACTATTTCATATGTAAGTTGCCTCATATTTTACAACCCTTCTCATGCTTCCTTACTCCTTCATGGATGGGCTCTCAGGTAGCGTTAGGCTGCTTTCAGGCACAGACATATTGCAGGTGCTCATTTTGACCAGGCTATAAGGAGAAATACTAGAGTCCAGAGCTCTGAATTGCTATGGGACCACGCAATGCAACCACAGCCTTCTCTTCTCCCAGGCTTTACCAATACGCCATGCATGCACTTGATGCTTGCTCCTGCTCCATGTGCAAATCTCTGCCAGGGTGCTGGGGAGCTGCCTCCGTGCTGACATGCAGTCAGAGGTCCTCACCATGGCTGCTGTGCTCTGCAGTGGCTGCAGGGGCAGAAGCAGACACAGAAATGTTGCGAGAGGGGGATGTTGAAAGTACAGGACTAGGGGAGAGAGTGAGGGACAGGTGAAGCAGGAACCTTCTAACCTGTGTTAACGTTAGAAAACTGACAGAAAAGGGACAATTGTAGGAGTACAATCAGAGAACAGTGTTCTCTGTCTGAGTGCTCTCCCTTCCCAGCTGTGCTGGGGTGGAGGTGAATTTCCAGTGCAGCGGGAGCACTAACAAGTTAATGTTTAACATTATTATTACCTCATCTTCCAGAGGCTCCTTCTAAACATAACAATTGACGACAGGCTCCTGATAGTTTGGAGGAGACTGACCTCAGCCCTAAGACTATGATGAATATGATTTCCCTTCCCCCTCTGTTTTGATTTTCTGCTCTGTTACTCCAGAGCATTGGCTGGCCATGACCCCTGGCTGCTTTTTCTGTAATTACCAGCTCCTGCCAGATTTACTGTGGAAGTTAATGTCTGTTCCAGCCAAGTCAGCCCCACTGTTATATTGTACGAGACAGTAACCCCTTCATTACAGGCAGAGCTCGAACAAAACAAAACAAAGAATCAGGAAAAGGGTTTCTAAAGGCCGTGTAGAAGGCCTTACATGCTTGATGAGAGTGCCGAATTAACATTAGCACTTTCATTACGTAGAAGCAACACCAAAAAATCTTCAAGGTCTTTCAAATCCTCCAAAGCACATGAGGTGGCTAGTGAGGAAAGAGCAAGAAAGAAACAAACTTTAACGCTTTTTTTTCAGTCCATTATGCTCCTCTGGGACTTTTCCTTCAGAGTCTGTGCATGGTCTGGTGGGACTTTTTAAAATAAATTAGTATTCTGGCGTTTCAAGGCTACGCTTAAGTTTGGAAGGATTTTTTGCCAGTTGTTTTTGTAAGCATTTGTGGTTTTTTTTTGTTTTTGTTTTTAATACATATTAAAATAAAGCTCGCTAAAAAGGATGATTCAGACTCAGATGGATATCCAGCAGAGGCATATGTCTCAGTGTAGGTCCAGCTACCAGAAAAAAACCTTGTCTTGAATCCACAGATTCAGCCTTAGGTTCAGCTGATTAGAACAGTTCTTGGGCTGCTTTCATTACAGCAGCACACAGAGCATTTTAAAGCTTTGTAGAAAATGAAACATACTTGATATTAGTCAAGGGATACATGCAGTTATAATGAAGGCCAGATTCCGATGCAAATTTTATTTGACTACCTGTGAAATAAGTCCATCTAAGCCAAAGGAGTTATGGGGTGCAACTCTTGTACATGGGGTCATGATGAATAGCCCCAGTATTGCGTGCACCATGCAAGCAGAAGTGGCCACAACAGCAGTGGGCAATGTTAGAAGCTTCTAGCCTAGACACAGCTGGAAGATGATCACAAAGGATCAGAGATCACTCCAGTACTAGCTTGTAGCTGTGACCTGTTATCATATGTGGGAAGACACTACCAATAGACCAAGGAAGCTGTAACACATTTACAGCAAATTCTACTCTAAGGCTCTGCAATTTCTGTCCAAGATTTTGCAGACTGATGTACTGTAAGCACATAGTGTAACCAAGTGCAGGGTAAATCTGATGTTCCCAGGAAGTGACAGACATTCTGCATGTGCCTTGAATGGTTGTTTGCATTTTAGGTGTACAAATATATAGATATAGAAGGCAGTATACACACAGAAGACCTGTTCATTGGGCTTCCTTCATGTGGCTTTTTTAACATAGTGCATGTGCACAATAGTACAAGTTGGGATACTGCCTTTCCCATGCACCCCAGAGTGATTCTTGGGCACCTGTCTGAGACTCAGATATGCAGCAGGAGGCTTTTGATGTGATGGGCCTTGGAAAAATGTGAAAAAAAAAAAAATCTATGAAGTTAAAAAGACAAAGATCCCCAAAGATCCAACTGGAGATATTTATGTGTGGAAAAAGAGCACATGTCTGAAAATGCTAGATGTATGGGTAGTTCCAGTCTTCACCGCAATTTGAATCTGTGGTTTATGGAGGATAACTCGATGCTGGAGAAAAAAAATCTCTTTGTTCCTCACCAAAGCCACCAGAGCCAACTTGAGAGCTTGTGGGACTGGGAGTCTGAATGCTTGGAAACAGTGGCTCCATGCCTGTTCCCACTGTGGGACAAGGGACATATCAGCAAAGTGGGGCTGGAAGTAGCAGTTTGACACCTGAGGACTAGCACGCAATGCATCCTTCAGATAAAAGGCTTTGGGGCCAGCCAGTGATGACTGTTTCACTGCAGATCTTTGTTGTCCATGTTTGTTGAGAGCCCATTGGCAGCAGCATCCTGGTAAGTATGGATGCTGGCTTGTTCTGCGTGGTGTGCTTTGCTATGCATGGGGTGCAGGGAGAGAACCTGTCCATCCAGGTGATGTTTATAATAGATGACAAAACAGAAATGAGACTAAAGACAGAGCATCCCTACCAGAATGAAGGGGAGGTTAAGAATGCTCTCATGTAATCTGTGACACTGGCCTCAGACCTGGCCCAAAACCATGAGGAAACTCACACATTGGGCTCTCTAAATCATGATGCAGAGTAGGGACAGCAAAGGGGGACCCTACAGGGGCCTCTCAGTGATGAGGCAGATCTCTCAACTCTTTTCTAGCACGTGAGACAACACAGTGGCCTGTCACGGAAGGCGGGGACGTGTCTGGCAGGCCGGCACTGTGAGAGGCAGGGGTTGTGGCAGGAGGCCATGATGGCCTGGCCACTCGCCAGCCAGCACAGTTCACTTCATCAGGGACCTGCTGATCTACCGCCCCGGATGCGCAGCCTTGCTGCGCACTGCACGCGTATGTGAGGAATTTATTATCCTCGCAGCAGGGAGGCATGAGATGGGAATCAGAATAGCTGGGAATGCATGTACTGGCCTCATGCTTGGTGTACAAGATGCAGGGATTGGGACAGATGCTGCAGAGCAGCACTCTAATCAGGCAGTCAAGCAACCATGGTGTGAGAGGATGCCATTGCAGAGCAGGCTGCTGGCCTGGTCAGTTAGGTACTTGACCCTGCCTATGGCTTGTACCTATGTTTCAGAAAGAAAGGAAGATCTCCTAAGTGTGTCTGTCCAGGGATGCAATGCTGTGGTTACCTTTCCACATCTGCAAGGTATGCAACGTTGTCGTATCTATCCGTTTTCATCTCTTGAGTTTAATGGGCATTGACCCAAAATGAACCACAGAATACGAGGGAGACTGAGCTGAAAACAGCCCCAGGCACATGCTTCACCTCTGCAAGTGGGGATGGCATGGAGGTGCCTGTGCACTGAGCCCTGTGTGGTAGAAGGAAGGAGCAGAGCATCTGCAAAGGGCTTCATGCCCATCATGAGGGAAGACCTCACCTCTCTGGGCGTCCCCACAAATATAATGCTGGTTCCTTAATGTGTGGGAATCTGGCACCTCCTAACATGTATTTTCATGTTAGGAATCGTACAGGATAGATAAATGTGTTACACACCATTTGCAACATCCTTATGAAATGAAGAATATTTTAAAGCAGTCTCCAGTAGCTGCAGCCTGGCCTAACCTTGGGTATTCAAATAATTAAAAACCGTCCGATTCATAACTCTTAACAGAATTGGATTTATAAAAAAATATTAGGCTCTCTTAATTTCTATATACCTTTTCAACCTGTACTGAAAGGTGAAATATACTGGCAGTATCCTTTTAAGTATCTTCAGGTGCAAGTATGTGTGCTGAGAAATCTCAAAGGAAAGCAGGAGCAGGAGGTCCTGCTGCTACTTTAAGATACAGACTAGAACTTGCTGCTGAATTTGAGTCGGACTGCAGTTTTGAGTTTGAGTAACTATTTTTATAGATACAAGCAGGGAAAAGAGTTTTTTATGTCTGTAAAACCAATGATAAGGAAGCGGAATTTGTCAGTTTGAGAATAGAAAGACTATGCTTATGCTGATCTGCTGGTCAACAGTTATCTTTCTGTGGAGTGTTTACTATTGATCATCAGGTATACGGGAGAGTCTGCACTGAAACATGCCCTGTCATAAACACCGTCAGCTATCTGGCAATCAGGCTGTGGGTTTTTTCTTGTGGAGATGTAGGCTTAAGAGAAACCCAGCATCAGAACAAAAGCTTTGTCAGAAGGAAGGGGGTTTGCAGCATATGAAGTTGGTTTTGATTCATTCCCGAGCTCAGATGTTGCTTTGGGAAATGTATTCTCTTCAGGTCTCTCACTGACTCTATAAACAGAGGCAGCGACTTGCATTTGGAGGCACTAAAAGTGATTTAAATGATTCAGCCTGGGATTTTTGCCAAGCAGCACCTCCTTCTGTTTGCTGTGGGGGCTTTTCTGCCCTCCCCTTGTGAGTTGGGTTTTTTTTTTTTTTTTCCCCTTCCATGCAAAATTTTTTGAGACTATCCTTTGAGACAGTCTCTTTCTCCAAAACAGAAGAAAAAAGTTTGCATCTCCAGATGGACAGCTGCTCCCCACTCCTTTTGATGTTGCTTTTATCTGCCAGGCCAGTGCTCTCTCACCCTCTCCCCGCCCCCGGAGGCAGTTTCCATGGGGTCTCAGGGGAGCTTTGTCTCTCACATGTGTTTAAAGAGAAATGTGGAGCTTACACAAAGGCTCCACGGCTCGACCTTTCGCCCTCTGCAGTTATGAGGGCCATAAAGCTCAAGTCCCTGGTAACAGCCGCGATGACCAGGGCAGCTCTGGACACAGACAGCACTCTTCTGGCGCAAAATTGTTTAACTAAAAATAGTCCTAGGGAGGAAAATAAAAGATTGTGCAAACTAAGCAATATCTTTTATTTCCTTATTTGGTGTTACTGGTAGTAGGATGAATTTCTTCAGTACAGCCAGAGGCAAATGGCTTCATCGCATTTAATATCGGATTTGAAATGCAGTGGGCACAGATGAAAAGCAGCACCCGTGAGGTGCAGGGGAGCAAGTACAGGATGGCTGGGCTTCCAACACACAAGAGGAAGGCAGGGCTGCCCAGCAGAGCTCAGCTGGGCCTGGGGACTCAGCTTGCAGGCAGCAAGCCTCAGGGCACTGTGTTGGGGACAGCCGCTTCTTCACCATGGGGTGGGGAACCCTGGAGCTGGGCAGAGGCAGGGAGCAGCCTCATCAGCCAACTGGCAGCATTAGCCTCAAGTCTCGCAAAAGTGCAGAGGAAGGCACTGCTTTTCTCCCATTGCTCACAGCTGTGAGACCTCTCACAGAGGTAGGTGTCCAAGCTGGCTATCTCCAATGGTGATTTGAGACAACAGCTAGGCAATCTTTTTTTTTTTTTTTTTTTTTTAAATCACCATTCAGGCTAGCTAGTAACAGATGTTGGATCCAGGTGGTCCACATTAGAGGTAAAAAGGTTTTTCCTGCTGAAGTTGTTGTCTTCACCCTAAAATGGAGTGAGCATGGAATGAAGGTGGAAAGAGAAAAAAAAAAATAAAATGTAAAAAATCTACCTGATTCTTTTGTCTCCTGCTGGGTGTATTTATTTGCAGGAGAGTTGTGGGAACATTGAGTTCCTATGCATAAGCTATAAAAAGTAGAATATTTTCAACAGGAAAGTGACTTGCCTGGAATATCCGTCGGCCAAATGATAAAGCTGCTCTCCTCAGAGGTGCCAGATACCAGAACAAAAATTTGGAGGTGGGCTGTTCATTTCTGTAAAGGAAGCAGTAATGTTTGAGTACTGGGTTTGATAAAGGGCAGGTGACTATGAAGCCTTGTTCCCCCTTTTTCTTTTGTCCAAATTAAGCTTGCTGCGGTGTGCCCTGGCCATTCAGACAGTGTAGGTGGGGTGGGGGAATGCTGCTGAGCAGGGGGGGTTGACTGTGTGTAGTAACGCTCTGAGCAGGACTTTCAAAAATTTCTTCTGTATCTCGGTATTGTGAGAAAATGCCTTGTTTTCTTTGTGAGCAGGTTGTTTGGGGGCAGAGGACACCTGTTACCTATGTGTTTGTAGGTGTATCGTCTTGATGGGGTTCTTAGCAAGGCATAGGTCTGTGACAGTAATAAGACATTTCCCACGAATCTTTCCTCAAACTTTTGTTCATCCATAACAGATAAACAAGGCCACTTGCTGTGCAACAGGGGGATAGTTTTTTTTTCCTCATTCACAAAAGAACTCAAGGGACTTTTATTTTAGGTTAAATAAAACAAAGCCAAGAAAGGGGTGGAAATCAAGTCTTCAAAAGAAAGAAAAACCTTGGTGATTTATGCTGAGGTTGTTATTTTGTTTGTTTGGGTTCTTTTGTTGTTAGTGTATTGGGGTTTTTATTAAACCAAAATACAGCAACTGTTAGTGAATTCTTACACTAAAAGGAACACAAGGAAAATGCAGCCAGCATCTCTTTCTGCTGACAGATTCTCTTGCCCCAGTATCTTTTTGCATGAAGTGAGCAGCTTAGTGTGCAAACACCAAAGCTCCCTATGTGACAGTGCACCAATAACTGCATGCAGTAATTCTTAGTGTAGGTGTGTTTGCCTGCTTCATGTGATAAATTAGTGTGTATGTGCACTCTCATTTTCTTCCTTTTTTTTTTCCTTCCAGAAAGTTGTAAACCTAAGGACACACTTTCTGAGAACAGTGGTTTATACTGAAATCCTTGGCTTAAAATTTTTGCCTGGAAGAGAAAAATCTCAGTCAGCCACAAGGCTGATGGTTTGGCTCATGAGCTGGTTGTTGCTCTGTGACTATACCGGGGGAAGGAAAGGTGCAAACGAGTGAACAGGACAAGCCTTTCTTTGGCTCTAATCATCCTTTGGTGGTATATGAGCCTTCAGGGAATCACACGACTGAAATATAGTAAAACAATCCTACAGCTCCCCTAAATCATATCGCCTTGTAGAATCAGTGAATGCAATCTCTTCCCTCCCATACATCACCCCTTACACCAGACAGGTCTTGAATGCAGAGCTGAGTTGAGCTTCTCTCACTGCATCCAGAGCATGCACCTGAGGTTAATAGCAGATGATCCTAATCACGGCTCCACAGCCCCAGGCTAGCTGATAACTCTCTATTCTGACTGCTGACCCTGGTAATCTTCTCATTCCTGAGAAGGAGCAGATATTGTGAACCATGGTTTCTTAGTAGTTGGGATGAAAATAGTTGCTTTCTTGCACAAAGGGTTCAGATAGCAGACTACAGGAGCAGCGGTGATTGAGCAGTCAACCTACAGGGCTGGGAAAGTTTTGCATTGTATATCTGGCTCCACCACAGGCCTGCTCTTAGTGACCTTAGGGGAAATAGTTATTAAAGACCTCACAGTTTCACTTTCTTCCTCTGTGGGGAGGAATAAATAAATAAATAAAAACCCACCCAGATAATAGCAGGCTGAGACTCTGGAATGACATTGTGAGGATAAATTATTAATAAGTGTTTCTAATATGCTTTAATGTAGTATAAGTAGTATGGGAATGTAGTATAAGCAGTTGGGGAGAAACTCTGCTGAAGCTGCTTCAGCAGTTACACTGCTCCTGCAGCAGCCCTTCAGGCTACACTACCACCGAAGGGCAGTCTTGTGAACTCTCCACTTACACTTTAAAACCTCTGCACAGGCAGCAGCAGTCACAGATGCAGCTGCAAGAAGAAACCACACACCACAGTTGTGCAGGTGCGTGTGGGCCCCAGTGGGAAAGAATATTAACTATTTCCTGGTAATAGGAACACAGAAGTCCTTCACGCTTGTGAAATAATCTCAGCACCGTTTCAGGACGTAGTCTGTGTGGGAAGCTGCTATCCAACTGATACACGCACAATTGTGCTTAACAGGTCCTAGCTTATATAACTGCAGACTAAATATTCTGGGTTCTCTTTTGAATTCATCTAACTTTGTGGACTGTATGCCCTGTAGTTTCTGTACTGTGATTTCCATCTGTGCTAGTTCAAAGCTTTGTGTTCGGAAGGACTAGCTGGTACTTACCAGGGTATTTGTAAGATCAGATGTCTTTTGTTTTTCATAAGCTAATCCTGTTATTTTCATCTGTTTTTGACAAAAATTTGTAGTAGGATCATTCTTTGTGCCCAAATGGTAGGCAGGAGTTAGAAGAATTCATAATTCATACTTCAAAATTTCTGTCTTTTTGGAATAAAATTGTGTGTTACGATTCTCTCTAATATATTCTTTAATTACAATTATTGTCTGAAATTGAAACCGCATGATTGTTTGCAAAAGTAATGAGACATGTTTCCCTTCCCTGAAATGACCGAAGTGAGAATCAGGCTTCCCGAAAGAATGTGTATGTAAGCTATATTTTGAAATCATTTGCTTTGAAATTACTTCCAGTTATCTAGTTTTCTGAAACATTAAGATGCAAATTTAGGCAAAGTTGGATTTTTTTTTATACGCTGATTATCTGTGAGCCTGGTAGGATTGGCTGAGCTGAAGCTGCCACAGAAGATAGTGATGTTCTGCTAAAACGCAGCAATGCTTCAGAGAGCCCTGATGATGATAATGCATTGAAATAACAACATGTGGCATGGCAGTCCACCCACACATCATAATGCATCACACCAGAAATGTCACGATGTGCTGATGGTTAAGTTTCTCTTCTAAAATCACAAAGCTTTCAGTCCCTGCTGTACCTCTCACAACAAACTGGGCTGTTTTGTTTCATGTCTTTGACTGGTTTCAGCTGTACCCAGCATCTTTCTTATTTGAGGTGGTGCTCCTTAACCATTTTAAAAATGAAATTCAGAAAAATATTTACCTAACCAAGTTTCTGTTCTAACAGAACCCCCTCTTAACAGTAGGAGGCTGTAAAACTGGGCAGAAAATCTAATAGGGAAGAAGTATGGCACCTGACTTTCATCCTTCTTGCTTTCAGGCAGAGCAGAAACTAGCCTCTCTTTTTCAGTTCTGCTGGAAATACAACTTCAGTTACTTTTCCTAATGTCTTTGAATTTGTGTGTTTAAAAAGTTAGATTTGGCAAAAGTTTCGGCAAAGGTTTTGAGTAGTAACTGGTTGGAATGACAACAAAAGCTGAACTTCATCTTCCCCTTATGTCATGATAGCAGAATAGTTATGAGACAACTCATTTGCAGTAATTTACCAACTTACTTTCAAGAGTTTCTGCTTTTCTTACCACTGATGGAACTAAAGCAAAGATGAAAAAAAATTAGGAAATACTGCTTGCATGAATCAGGCTAAACCCAAATAATGCCTGTCTATCTATATTTAGGTTAGGATCTGACAGAGCTGTGGTGCCTATACCGTAAATTGAAATTCTGAGAACTTCAGTTGCTGCTTAGCTCTGCGAATAACTGTGTTCAATAGGTACTTCAACTCTTAAGATCAAAAAGTCCTATTTAAGCACTCTTAAAGTTCTACTACTATATGTGCTTACCAGCACTTCAGTGTTGCAGGTCAGACAAGTTGTGATTTCTATCCCACATCAAAAGTCGATGGAGATCCATAAACTAAAATGATGCCCTCTGCCCTTCCCTCCCTTTCCTTCTTGGATTCTACATGATACTGATGATCCTTGCTGCTTTTTTCTTCTTCCCCCGATGTAACAGTGATGACAGTGGTTCTGATCATGTATTTTTACACAACAGCTTGGTGGTTGCAGCAGTCCTCCCAGGATATAAATTAGAAGTGTCAAAGTAAGTGACAGTCTTAACATGATTAAGTCCATTAAGATTTCTTCCATCCTTATCAAGAGGAGTTCTGTCATGCTCTTGTTTCATATCCCCAAATTACTGGGGAGAAAGACATAATTCCCTTCTGAAGGGCTTGAAATTCACATTTTCCAGCTCTCTGGGATGTGTTCTAATGATTAGAGAAGAGGCTGTGGTAGGACATATCTCCCTGTGTAGGTCTTCAAGCAGGCAAAGGGAAGACAACAGGATTTGCTGTGTTAGAGAGAAGAGTTGCCATGGCTATGATCCCTACTGATGAGGACACTTGCTTAACCGAAGCCTCAGTTTCCTCATCCTGCCTGAGGACTGTTATTGGTATAAACAGCTACTGCAAGGAGAACCTACACAGCCCTGAAGTCAGCATATGGAGCCCAGTGCATCCCTACCCATGAGTGCAGACTAAACAGAGTTACCTACTTCTCCTCTGGTCCTACTAATTTCTAATGCTTTCCTGAAGTTATCATCTCAACAAGAGGGACTGGGAGTACTTGAATACGCTGAAATCTCTTGTCTAGTAGCCAGAGCACTCCCTAAGCACCCAAGGCTTTATTGATGAGGTGGAGGTGTAGCAAAGGGCAATAGCAGGTGTATGTCACATTCCTGGATAACTGCACCTGCTAATACATAATGCAGTCATGAATTATGTGATTGTGTTCTTGTAACTGTGCACTGCTTATTTCCCTCTATGTTTAGTTCAGACCTTTGCCTGGCCCTGCTTCCTAAGAAGTCTGAACCTTCTCAGGGTTCTGGCTTCTTCCCCGTGGCACTGAAAACAAGGTGTCACAGCCTGGCCCCACAGTGCATGAGTTCCTCCTCTGCACCCAGCAGAGCCACCACTTCCTCCAGCAAGGCTGGTACACACACATGAAAGTAGATGTGACTCAGATCAGAGTCTTCTTAGGGAAAGAGCTCAGGAACTTCCTGCACAGACACAGGCTGTGCCTCCCCTTTGTAAGCACTCACAGGGGAAATGGAAGAAGAGAAACGCTGAGGGTGGGAAATAAGACTGTGTTTTCATTTCCTCTTTCTTGTTTGTTACTTGGTCCTTCTCTAGTAAAAGAAAAAAAAAATACAACAACAAAACCCCAGCTGCACCTGTTTTTTTTACAAAATGTTCTCGTGCACTCGTTCACCTCTTGGTAGCACTGAACTCCAGAAAATACGGTGCGCTCTCTCTTTAAGAAAGCTTGCTCTCTGCCCAGCTGTTGACTTGCCTGAAGGTGAGACCTCTACTTAAATTCATGGCTCCAGCTGTCAAAAGCAAAGAAAAGCAGCTTTTCCTTGGCGGCTCTCTGCTTTGGGTAGAATTTGACATCTTCCTCAGTCAGCAGAATTTAATCAGCATCGAGTGCCCACAGCCTCCCAGCTCCACCACAACCCGGACTGGGGGGGGGAGAGTCAGACCTGAGGAGGAGAAGGGGGAGAGTTCGCAATCAGCAGGCACAAACAGTCACAATCACCGGCCCCTGCAAGAAATCCAAAGCTTGTCACTGTCTGGGGAGAGCCTTATTATACCCTTTGACTTAAGAACTGCTGTTATCATTCAGTAACCTTAGCCGGCTTAGGCTTTGCTGTGTCCTCCTGAGAAGCTGTGAGCAGGTAAATGGAGTGAGTTACTGACAGCTGACAATGGTACTGATTTCCAAAAGAAAGCTGATGAAATGGGCTCAGGGATACTGTTTCCCAGACTTGCGAGTAAGTAAAGCCAACAGCTCCTGTGATTGCTATGTTTTGCTTGCCTTTCTCCTAGCGAAAAGAATGCCTGCAGTGATGTTTGCATGGATATCTGCAACCTAAATGATCTAGTTAATAGCAAAACTGCTTCCCTGAGCATCTAACCGAGCCCAGCATCTGAGACTCGTGTGGTCAGATGGGACTGGCGTAGCAGACCTAGGTACACATAGACTTAAGTATGGATCCAGCACAGCAAGATGACATTTGCTTTTCCCCAGTCCTGCCACCCCTTCCTGCAGCCAAGCCCCAGAATCCCATGGGGAGAAATGGGATGAGAATAAGGCAGCCTGGAAGGTGGCAGTGCCATACTTGACAGTGCAGCATCTGGCTCTGTGTCCCATGGGCTGTCCTGGCTGCTTCCCTCTTACTGTGCCACCCTGGGGAGTCAGCAGAATGCTTTCTGAAGGAGACTTTGTGGTAGTGCTCACCTGTTAAAATAGTCTGTTTGCAGTAAATATTGTCTGTATGAATGTTTTGAACACACAGACTCCAGACCTTCCTATACATGCAGTTCATTTCTAGCACCTGCAGCTGTTACCCATTTCCTGACAATATCATCGTGCCCATTGAGGAGAGGAAGGACACGTTGGGTTGTTTTTTTAATGTTTACCTCTTCCACCCGTTTGATATTAGCCTGCATAATGGCACAGAGTGGCTGGTGGGAGCAAACAGGAAATGAAGCAATGCCCAAGGTAAGGCAGGCAGTGTGCTGCGTGGCCAGGGAGGAAACAAGTGTGCGTGTCTGAGAGGGGTACTAACTGGCAGACATCCACTTGTCCTCAGGCAGGACCAGGTTAGTTTTCCCCCGATCTAGGCCAGGAATCATTAAAGTACTGAATGCCCCCACCTCTTAGAGAAGAGGGGTGAGATAGCAGGAGATGCTTAGAGCGGGAGAGGCGCTGTGGTTAAGGCAGGAGTGCAGGTAAAGGCTTGCTGCTTGGGGCTGGGGAGTGATCGCAGGTGTATTGCAGCCCAGGAGCTTGACAGTGATCAATGTAGAGCTCAGGCTGTGAACTGTATACTATTGCAGCCTGTAGCCATAGAATGTGCTGAGGTTTTTTTTTTTTTCCATTCCTCTGTTCCTTTGTATTTGGGGAATGAACTACATAAAACCTGCATTCATCGTTTCTGCTCAGCCACATGGCAAACTCCTACTGAACTGTGTCCTGGAGGGGTGATGCAGCCACAATAACAAGATTGCTCCTGCGTCAGGCATTAAACACACTGCATTTTTCCTCTCCCAGCGCTGGGGGAGAGCACTGGGAACAGTCCGGGAAGCAAATCCCACTGGGGATACTATTACAATATGAAAAAGACTGTGAACCTGGCTCATTTAGGTACTGAAGGACACAGTTTTATTTTAATATTGCTCATCTTTCTCAACATTCACCTTAAAGAAGAAGAAGAAAAGGTGTTTTTAAAATTACCATCTTGCTTCCCTTCTCAAACTTCTATATTTAAAACTTTATGAAGTTAAAAGGTACCATGCTAATCTTGTGTAGCATCTGGAGCCACCTCTTCTCAAACGATATCCCCCTTATATGAGCAGCTAACTGAAGACATCTGTTGGATGCAATTATCTGAATGCTGCACATTTGTTTTAGATGGATTGTTTTCTACGTTGCAGACGGATAACATACCTAATTATGTTTTGCTGTCAGTGTTGTTATTTGTGAAGATGGTTCTCTATTGTCAGCTGAGTTCAGCGAGTGGTCAAATTTCTAGTGGAACGTCCTTGATTAATGAAGTCGGTGTACATATTCAATTATTTCAATAATTCTTTCCAGCATTGTGTATCTAGAAGAGGTGAGCCCGCACTCACCTCATTGAATCCTCAACTTTTGTTCACTACAGCATAGTTTCATGGCAGGAGGTGAACTTGGTTGCAAGTTTTATGTCTGTAGGATTACCTGCTATGCGGTATGCTGCCTGTGGGACATGAACCATTTAATAACACTGGATTAAAGAATAGATGGAAATGACTGAAAAGTATTCTCTTTCAGATCTAGTCAGAAACATTATGTAAAAACATTATGCTAAAAGTTCTAAAATTTTCATTAAATCTTGTGACAGAAAGTTTCACTGACCACTTTATAAAGTACTGGGGAAGGCGCTTTCAGCAAATGTCAGCAAAATGCTTTTCTCTACCAACTCCATTTTATCTGTTTTCTAAAAAAAGGACCCATAGACTGACACAGCCAAGTTGCTGTGGCTTACTGAAATACCAGTGTTAGCTGAACCCTGGTAATTGCACACACACGCGCTTTCAGCTGGGGCAAACACAAGATAAATGAAATTAGCTTTCCTCTAGGGCCCATGCTAAGGCGTTTCACCTCGCAGCGGGAGGCGGGATGGCGGCCAGGCTGTGCTGAGGGAGCCCGGAGCCGCCTCAGCGTGGTGCAAAGCCCTGGCCCTTCCGAATAGGGGCAACTCTGCTCGTGCCTGACCCAGTGAGCTCAGGGGGAAGGAGTATTAATAGTGTTATTTAATTTGCATTGCTGTGATACTTAGGAGCTCCGGTTTGGATTAGGACTCTGTTGTGCTAGGCCCTGTGTAAACACACATGAAAGTGTGACACTGTCCTCCTGAGCTGCCTGCCTTGTACAAACACACACGGGAGTCGGGTACAGTTTCACACTGAGGTTGGGCTTTGTCCTCCTCAATGCCTTGTGCTGTGCCAAGCATGTTTTCAGCTCTTGCGAATCACCCTTATTTAACAGCCCACACCTCAGCACGTTCTTTGCTGAATTGATCATTGGGCAAGTTCACATGTTTATGTAGCGTGCAGTAGGTGACCCAGAAAGGTGAGTCCGAGCTGGGATGGTCCGTGTGGGTTTAGTTTACAGGCAGCTCCAAGAAGTCCCCACGCACGGCAGTTTTGGGTGGGAAGAACTTGGGTTGGCTGAACATTGAAAATGAGAGCCTAGCACAGGCCACCTCGTGCCAGCCACTCTGCGGTGAAGAGGAAGCAGAGCCAGGTGGGTACCACAAGGCTTGTGGGGTGCTCTGTGGCCCGTGCAGGGCAGCTGAGCTGTCTGAAGGGCTGCAGGGCTCTCTGTCCTATGGGCAGCATCTCCCCTCCAACTCTGAGAGAGCCTAGCATCCAGCACTAACAAAATTGTCTTTGGGTGTTCTGAGCAGGAGCAAAGAGAAACATTTATTATTCTGTGAAACATTTACTCATTTTTCCCCAAAGGCTGTAATGAAACTTCTGGCTTTAGCGGAAGAAATACCACCATATTCCCTAAAATTTGGAAAAATAAAGATAAGTCATAAGCAGAGATGCTTCCTTCACCCCATGTAGGAATGGCAGGGTCACCCCTGAAAAGGAAGTGGCTAAAAAGCTGTTTGGATAATACACTGTGTTTGATGGCCTGTGGTGATCATCTGAACAGTGCTTGGGATTTCCCAAGAGTAAGAAAAGAGCTCTGTGTGCAGTGGTTACCTGTTAATTTGTTCCCTTTCTCTCAGCATTAAAGATCAAACTATATTACTCCTCCAAAACCTGTTTGGAAAAACTGCATTTGTTTTTATAGTCGATAACTTCAGTTGTATTCAAGACTTTCCCTGTTTCAAGACAGAGCTTGCTGGTATGGCTGCAACATGATTCACACACATGTTGTGTAGTTACATGCTGTGCTGCTTGCAGCTGAGGTGCTTTGTGGGTTACACAAGTGATGTGGGCAGACTGAAACAGGGAAAGCGTCTACGTATCAAAAGATGTTAAGAATTCTCAAAAACGATATAAACCTAATAAACAAGTCTCGTGAGCTGCTGTTCAAGGTGGTTTGATTTTGTGTGGAAGTAAAGATGCAATGTAGTCAAGGCATTGCATCAAGGTGGGGTGTGAAGCTTATGCCATCCAGCTAATCTTGCAGCAGAAGAGAAGCGTCTGGCCTTTGTTTTAATGTATTTCTCTTTGGCTCACTTGTGCAATCAGTCACTCTGTATTAAAAATACACGTTTTTACTATTGTAGACAAAATGCATAAACATTTGACCCCTGAAAATATGATATATAGCTAAAGACAGTCTTTGAAAATCCTGGAGCGTGTGTATGCATTATAAATTCCTCCTTTCTCACAGGACCAGTGCAGTAGAAAAAAAGGATAATCAGTTGTGTCTTCTGGTCTTCTCCTCCCCCCTTCACCTCCTCCATGCTCCCCTCCTTTCTGCCGTGGGATGTGCCAGCACTTGTCTTGGCAAAAGCCAGCCTTGGATCTCAAAGTGAAGAAACCTCCAGTACGTCTGTGACTGACTCAGCCTTCACCAGGGCCCTTCTCCTCCCACCTCAGCACACACCGAGAGATGAGCATGTCTCGGTATGCACCAGGGAGGCACAACAGAGGGGCATCTGCATAGCAAACATGTAATTCATGCCCTCATAAATCAGGGTCATGTCAGAAGTAAAATGTGAAGTGCATGTACATGCATGTACCTCACAGACCGATCATCACTTGTGCCAGACGCTACCTAAAAATAACAGGGCATTGCCATCTAGAATGGTTCTGGTCTTGTTGTCAATGGGGAAGATCAACTAAGCAGTACTTCATTGGCAGCCTTGGGGACCAGGATGCTTTTTCTGTAGTCAGGACAGGTAAAATCAGCTGACTGCAGTATCATTTCCACCCAGCACCCACTGCTAAATGCACCAAGCTACTGGTTTGTTCATTCTCCCTATCCAGTTAATTTTCAGGATTTCTAGAAAGATTGCCAGTACAGCTATCTTTTGGCAGTGGTGATCCGCGATCCAGCAGTTCATTTTCCAAAGCAGCTACGAACAACCACATGGTGAAGCACAAGTTCTCCTTCAGACCCCCTCAGCCTGGTCTGGATCTCAACCAAGTTGATGAAAAACTTCAGCTCTCTTCCCAGGACCTAATGGGGTGTCGATCAATGTTCTGATCATCACAGCTAAATCACGCAGAATAAACACACATGCTGTTCTTGGTTCATAAGCAACTATGAAGTCCATATAAGAACCTGGGATAGAAAGGGACCTACTGGGTTTTCCACATCAGAAAGCATTGCTAATTAACTGTGAAGTGCCATTCTGAGCTTGTTTTTTGCTTTGCCATTAATAAATCTAGTAGAAAGTTTTAATACAAGCTTATTCCCCCAAGTTTGTCCCCACTGTTTCATATCACTTTATTCTTGTTTTAAGGTCATGCTTCAGTTTAAGTAGTTCTTTTTCAGTTTTTGGTGTTTTTTTTCTTCAGAAATATTTAAAGACTCCTGTCACTGCTCACCTGTTTTCATTGGTTTGTTGCTATATTTTTTATGGTATTCTAAGACAGACTGTTCATTTCCTGATCATTTATTTTAGTCTGAACTACTGTAAATATGGGTGACACTAGTATATGCTATTCTGAATTAGATTTTGGTGCTGCTTCACATAAAGGCAGTAATGCTTTTCTAATTGTTTACTTTGTGTCTTCATTAAATTTCATTAGCACATTCTTAGTTTTTTTAAACCTCCATCAGCCCTGCTTAAGATAAAGGTTTTAAAAAAAGTCTCCTTAACTTTTGTTCCTGATGGGAACCTCGTTCTTTAAGTTACAACACAAAGTTTCTGTTGAAATTCTTTTTTATTGATGATAGAAGCTACAGATCTGCCTTGCCTGTCAATAACTGCTGTGTGTTTTTCTGCAGTGCCAGAAAGGCAAGATCAAAGCAGGCTTCTGGTTCAGACACCACAGGAGCATGCTGTGATGCCGCTGCCCTCGAGCAGAGCCAGGGGCAAGGTAACTGGATGTACCTGGCCAAACAGATGACATTCATATGAAGAAGGACAGAAAACGATTGGTGGTATTTGTCCCTTCTTCCCAAATGTGCTTTATCCTGGGGCAGTCCAGGAGCCATCACAGAGGGAAGTTTTACTGGAGTTCAGCAGTTTCTAGTTTACCATTTACTGCAAAAGGGTTGGCACAGAAGAAGAAGCTAGAAAAACCACCCATCTGCAGTTTGTGTAGCAGTACATTGTCTTCAGTCTGGTCAGCTCCAAGGGGGAAGTCTCAGGGCTTTGAGAGCAGCCTTTCAAAACATTTAGAACAAACCCTAGGCATTTGTAAAAACCACAGAGTGTACAGTTAATACACCCAGATGTGCTGTCAGCCCCACAGCACTGCACCAGAGTGGATGGAGTGTGTAAATCTTGGAAAGGTTAAAGCTGAGAGAACAGTGATACGCATAAAGACTTGTGTTCCTTCCAAAAAGAGGAGGGGGGCAAGGTGCTATCATTCAACATTAATCACTTACATCTCCAACCTGCCTAAATCCTCTGAAAAGAACCAGCAAAGAAAACACCAGCTGCTGTAGCTCCTACTCTTTCCTCAGTACCCTCCAGTCTCCCTCCCTCCTCCCTGCCTTCCCCAGACTGTTTATTTTTACTGCTCGTGTGAATAGCCAGGAACTTGCTCCCTGCAACAGGATCAGCTGAGAACAAGCTGCAGTCTGTACGCTCCCTGAAATCTTGGTTTTGTCCAGCAGCTTACAATCAGCAGCAAAACAGTGGAGTAAAGGAGAGAAAGTGATACACGTCTTCTTTCTCACCCAGAGAGATGGAACTTTCATTCCGCATGCAGTGGGACTTCCCCAGCTCATTCTCTGTCAGCTTTCACTAGAGATTTTAAGCGTGCTTGGTTTATGAAAGAACGCTGTCATCACTTAAACTGTGAGTGTTTTGGGAAAGCAACCATTGTTTTACAGAGGTGTGCCTCACTCCCACAATAACCCTGACTGACTGCACACTAACAGAAATAGCACAACAGCTCTCCCGCAGGCTATGTCTGTTTCTTCTCAGGTTCCTCCAGTGCAAGAAAGATTCTGTCTTGAGTAGCAGGACTCTCCCAAAGCTGGCAGTCACACCACAACTCAGGCCCCAGTGTCAGAGAAATGGCTGCCTCGCATGGTGAAATCCTCCTGGGTGACAGCCAGGCACGTGACAAAAGGGATAGTGAAGAACAGCAAATAGGGACAGAGAAGTGAATAATAAGGAGGAGAGAAAGGGAGAGGGAAAAGGAAGGAAAAAAAAATGGAAGACAAAACGAAATTTAAACAATCCTCCAAAAAATTTGTAGGCAGGATAGCAGGAAAACGGTGAATGTGATCAGATCATCCATGGGAAGAGAGCACCTTCTCTTCAGTACCTGTCTGAAGCTACCTCCTGTAGCCCGAGCACGTGGCAGCCAACATCTGTCCTGTGCTCCAGCCACATCTCTAGGAGGATCACACTATCCATCCTCAAGAGGTAAGATTTTGGGGAAGCCGTGTTTGGAGTCTGGTCATCTGAGGAGCGAGGAAGTCCTTATTTTACAGATACACCAGAATGCTAGTTTTCTCTAGACTCTTGCGTTTGGACGGTCCAGAGGCCACCCTGACATTTATCTGCCAGCAAACCAGTTGTCACTGGATTCATACCCAGTGCTTCAACTCACATGCCACTGACAGGCATGAAATACTACGCCTGTCACCACGGCAAATGGAGAAGCACTTGACTTCTGGAGAGGCGCATGTTCCTCATCCCCAGCTGCAGCATGCAGCGGGAGGCTGCCTTGCCACTGCTGCACGCCTGGTGCAGAACTGCTAATCACTTTCAGATTGAAGCAGCTATTTGCTGCCAGGACTTCTCTGCCAAAAGATAACTGTATGATACTGATAATCAGGCGCCCTGTGAAGATAAAATGTCTGTTACTTGCCTCTAAATGAAGAGGATGACAGGATTCTTATTATGGCAATCTGTTTGTGCTGGGGAAAAAGCTGAGCCTTTTATTGAAAAGTAGCAAAAAATCTTATCTTGGCCTAGAAGTGCAGAAAGTGCAATTAATTAATTTGTTTCTGAAGTCTGAGCTCTAGACACAATAGATAGCAATGAGTTATATATTGTAATTACATGAAAGAGCAATCTATACTATAGCTTGTAGTTGAGTGCATAATTAGGAGTGAAAGATTGATGTTAAACATGGTCAGATGACTAATACACCAGTAACAACCAAACTGGTTGGGCAAGAGCAACAGACACCTGAAATAGCAACTGATATCTTGACAAATAATGATGCTGTTCTCTATCTTGATTATCTTCCTTTAGCCTGGTAACTAACTTGTCCTAACAGCACTGAGTGCAATGCAACATTCAGGACAGCAAGGACAGCACTGCTCCATGTGTAGCTGCTGTCATGCCCTTGCTTTGCCATGAACTCTTGATCCTCCCTCAAAAGCACTATGGCATGCTCCCAGGAGGCACACCATGGGTAAGGACACACAAGCACAAATGACAGGTGATGGCTGCCTTCTGAGGGACTTGTTCTAATGATGCTCTTAGATGAAGGTTAGAGGAAAGCATATCTTGAATACAAAACAGTGATAGGTAAAACTTCAGCATAGGTGAAGTGTGGATTTTGGAAGAGATTTTGTGATGTTCCCCATAAGGACTGAGAGCATTCTTCCTCCAGTGGACTTCTAACTTAGCTTCTGCTAAGTTCAGGTGATGATAAAATACAGTTTGGTCATTGTAGGGTTTAAGCATGGTAGACTTCCTATGTTAGTGTATCCCACCAACTGAGCTCTATGTGAAAAATCACAATGTTCTTGGCAGTTCAAGTCCTGGAAATGTTCGCTTTGCTGGTATTGCAACCTAATCACAATCTCTCTCTCTCTTTCTCTCTCTCTCTCTTTTCTGGAAAAAAAAAAAAAAAAAAAANGGAAAAAAAAAAAAAAAAAAAAAAAAGAACAACTTTAAAAGGAAAGAGAAAAAAAGAAAAAAGCCTTTTGACGTGGAGGTTTCTGGCACACAGTTCTGTAAACCTACTGCTCTACCTGAATGCTATATCATCAAGCAATGCCATTCTGAGTTTTGAAAGCTGTAGGACTTGTCACAGATTTTTAAGGCTGTGGGCGATAACAAAGGGATTGCATTTATAGTACCTGCATTCCTTTTGAAAATTTCCTTGGCAGAGTTGCATTTAAGGCTCTGTGATTGGTGATGGCTAAGCTACCTGCCACTGCAAGCAGGTATGACTCACTTTGTATTTCTATAGCCTGAGCGCTAACAAAGAGCCTGCTACTTCTAATCTCCCTGGGGCTCCTGTCTGCCGCTCAGTGTGTGTCTGAAGACAACATGTATTCAGGAAAACAGGGGGATGCTGAAATAAAGGGAAAGGGATAGCAACAAACTCAAATTACTGTTTTCGTACCTGTGTTTCCTGTTTTTGAGTAACTCCAGTTGTAGTTACAATGGTTACTTTAATCTGCTTTACAGAACGACACCCTGCAACCCTTTATCTCAGGAGATCCTTGTGAAAAATAAGGCCAGTAAGTGAGGTTAGATTTGGGAATGGACAGGGATCATGAGAGCCAAGCTCCAGCATGGTAGAAAAGGATGCTGTCTGAGTATGGAGATAGGAGAGCAGGAGAGCGCAGGAACGTTGTGAACTGATAAAAGCAGATTAGGGATTTGGCACTGAGCAGACTGTTAGAGAAAGGTGGCAGTAAGAAATGCAGAGTGAAGGGTGTGTTGGTGCAGTTCCTACTCAAATCAACAGACCACAACTGAAAACCATTATCTCAAGACAGAGTTAAAACCATCTACTTGGGAGGACATTAAACTTTGAGTGTTGTAAGAAGCCATGAGTGACTCTTGCTGACAGTGATGTTCCAGAAGTACTGCACGTGGATCTCATTTTCTCTCATGGGAGGCAGGAGGAAGGACAGAAACTAGCAATATTCAGTCTGCTATTTCAGACCAGCTGGCAAACTGTCCAGGCTGCTTGTATGGCAGAAGTGCCTTCCAGCACTCATTCCCTTAGGATCCAGTGCCTCTGCCTCCTTTCCCTGCTGCCTCCTTTCCTCTGGCCAGGCAGGCCTGCCAGGCGGGGGTGAGCCTGGGGCAAAGCAGGGAACAGGCAGACAGCTCATGAAGAAAACAGCTTTGCTATGCTTAGGTCCTGCAGTTTTTTTCTTTCCCCCTATTGTTAAATGGCATTGAATACCAGCAAAACAGGAAACTGCTGCCTCCAGCCTCTGACCCAGTGAGTGCAACCCTGCTGTTAGCTGCTGGAGGGGCCTCCCCACCACACTGTTCCTAGAAAGTATCTGGATATTTGTAGGAGCATTAGGGAAGATGAAGAATACAAGTAAAACTTGAATAAACAGGTAAATTTGGCAGGTCTTAAAAGAAGGGAGTCATACTGGAAGTATCTGGTTATGATGGTCAAAACTGTCTCTGTTTATCCAATATGAGGGCTTATGGAAATGAGAGCAATAGTGTCTCAGCCAGTCTCTGTCACCTCACTCATCTGGTAGCTAACTTGATTGCCTCTTTGTTGTGCTGTGCAGTTCTCACGTCAGGCATCACTCAGGCTGTGAAGAAACCACTGTTTTACAGGCATGGCAGTTTGTGTTATGATCCCTAAACCTCAGAAGTCCAGCCAGGTCTTGTTTCTTTAGGCAGCCTCAGCAGAGACAGGAAATGGTGCTGGTGAGTTTGTAGGTGACTCTCTTCTTCCTGAGAAACCAACACCCCATGGTGTCAAGAGAATATATGCTGCTTGCAGGCCTGTCCTTTTGAGGAGAGTGAAGGTGGAGGACAGCAAGGACCTTGTGGCTCCTTTTATAATGATTCATTTTCATTTCCTTGTGCTCTCTGATATCAAGGACAATGTAGTCCTCCTTAGTGGCAGTCTGTTGACCTAGAATTCCCATATTCCCATTCAATGCTTTTTCTTTTTTTTTCCTTTTTCTTTATTCTTCCTTTATTTTTTTTTTCTTTCCTTTTTCCTTCCTTCTTTTTTTTTTCTTTTTTTTTCCTTTTTCTTTATTCTTCCTTTATTTTTTTTTTCTTTCCTTTTTCCTTCCTTCTTTTTTTTTTCTTTTTTTTTCCTTTTTCTTTATTCTTCCTTTATTTTTTTTTTCTTTCTGTCTTTAAATATAGTGTGATATTCTTCAACCTGTTTCTTTAATGTGTACATAGAAAAAAAAATCCCATAACCTCACTGGGATTGTCTGGTGGAAATTTTTCACAACTGCATTTCTGTGTTTTTTAAAGTAGGACACATCAACGTGAAAGAAATGATGCTCAACACAATCTCTGTCACCTCATTACTCTTGAGCTCCAGCTTAATTACCTCCCTGATGCTTTGCACAGCTCTTAACCAGACATTCGATGTCTGCTTAAAAATCTGCCATACAAAATGAAGTGATGATTATATATCTTCTCTCTTTTGGGGAGATGAGCTGTGAGGTTTGGTAAATGTAATTTCTAGAGCACCCAGAAGGTGCATCATATTGTACAGGCCTTCTCCTGCACTACCAACAACTTGCTGGAGTTCACAGATGGTTTACAAAGACCTGCAGAAACCAGACTTCAAGGTCATATCATGAAACTCATTTAAAGATAAATAGCAAAGTTCTAACCCTAATGAAATTGTGGTTTATTGTTTACAGCTCCAAAGAGAGAAGTTACGCTAACAGCTACCGAATTCTGACCTCCTGTATCTCACTATGACTGTACTGATGTCAGTGGGACTGCAAGAGAGATGAATTTGATGGCTTCTTTTCAGAAAGTCTTTTGAGTTTCTTGTGTGAAAATCCATACTTCAAAGTGCATGCATGGGGTATGCTTGAGAAATGCAAAACTTCCTCCTGGTTCAAACACAGGCCTGGGTTTGCCATTAGCTGCTATAGTATTCCGATGATATTCCAAAAATATAAGTGAGGTGCACACTGAAACTCACATCCCTAAGTACTGATAATAAGCTACCTTTAAAAGTATTAAATAAATGAGGTGTAGCCTCCGAGTTATTGTGACGTTGGCCATGGAAAATGTAAACTGGGAGCTCAACCACGCCAAGCACCTATGCGTGGCAAGTGTGGCATTATTTCCTGGTCATTTTGGCTTGCTTTACACGTGTCCCATCTGCCTGGAATCCCAAGGGATGCCATTGTCATGTCACTCCTGTGGAATTGCTCTGCCACGTGCACAGCACTCTCAGCTGTGAGTTGTGTTACCCCTCAGTGTGAGGCACAGCACGACACAGTGGTTCTTTGCACTGGAGGTGCAGGGGAGAGCTGCAGCCTGGCTGCACACCTCACAGGCACAGCCTCCAGCACAAGTCCACTCATACCTCCCCAACCCTGCTCCCTGAAAACTATCCGTTTTCATTATAATAACAGTATGATGCATTTGAGTTTCAAGAAATATTTCTATTTCTTGGTCTCCATCATTAAAAAAAATAATAATAAATCACAGTTAACATTGCTGTCACACAATGAAAGTAATTCTTTGAAAATAATGCTATGGAATAATATTAAGGAAAATGTGAAGTATTCATGAAGACAAATAACAAAGTTTAGCATAGAGCTCATGGCATGTTCCTAAGACATGACAGAAGACCTCCTGGCTCTTATAAAGAGCTTCTCCCTGGAAGCTGATCTCTCTGCCTCAGGGTCTTCCTGGTGGCATGTCCTGCTCTCTGGATGAGCTGTCAAAATGTCTTCTTTAGTTTTCCTCCTGAATCTATAATGTATTTAAAACCTCATTTTCATTATTGTTATTATTAGCTGATCAGGCAAATAATCACAGAATCATAGAATCATAGAGATAATATCACTTAGTGCACATATACTGTTCAGTAGCTCTCCAGCCATTGTCCCTCTGCATGTCCTTTACCTTTCCTAACCTTCCTAAAGAAGGTTAAGAGCAGATTTGGTGGCAGACATTCACCTGTACCTAGGTAACCTGCTAGCTGCTATGTCAGAAGTCAACCTAGCACTAGAAAAAAAGAGTAACTGCTCACTGTGCCCGTTAGAATTATACTTTATTTCCCCAGCACACAACTTGAGGACATTTCGGTAGCAATCTCAGGGTTAACTGTCTTTCTGCCCAAGCAGTTGCTGTTAAATTTTGGCAGTAGAGAGCTTTTCCTATATCCATTAATCTCAGATCTGGTGAAGCTAGGAGGGCGCTGAGGTGTGCACCTCTGTTTTTACAGCACTAATGATAGACTTGCAAGGAGAGTGTGTGTGTGTTACTGGTGTTCTGCTGTAATACTGATTCTTTTTCCTGTGCATGGTTATACTTGGACGTGGCATGCTTAAACCTACACATCAAAGTGAATTACCAAAATGATCCACTTGTGAATTGCGGGTCATTATCTGTTATTAACTCATCTTGAGCAGTGTGGTGAGCAAATGGTAATTTACGGTATGTTATTACATTTCTACTCACTGTGGTGTGTGGCGGCTGAATTTGTGCATGTGGTAGCCCCTAACGAGAAGTAACCTTCTAGTTTGTTCAAATAGGTCTTTGCCAACTTCTAATAGCGTTGATCAAGAATGCAATTTACTTTTGATAATCCTGTTTTTCCTCTTCCTGCCCCCCCAGCGCACTTAGCAGAGGAGAAGGTCCCACCTCTGTTTCTTTTCAGTACAAGCTTGCTTCCAGGAAAACTTGGAAGCACAGCAGCAACCTCCTCCAGTTCCCTGCCAGATTTCCTTCAGGATTTAATGATTCAGGTGGCTTCATTTGCTAAATTTTTGCCAAAAAGAAAGAAAAAAAAAACGTCGATCTCCACTGACACCACATAATAAAGCTGAGCAAACAGGAGGGCTGGTAGAAGCTTATTTTTATTGCCTGTCTCTTGTCACGTGACAGATCAGGTTACAAAATACTAATGCCCCTGCCAACTCTCAGGATCCAGCCATTCCTCTTGCTACTGTTTTAATCCAACCTATTTTCTCTCATTTATTTATTTATTTATTTTCCTGGGGGCAGAGGGTGAGGGAGAAGGTATTACACTGGGGCAGGAGATAAAGTGAAAGGCAAGTGTATCGTGATTGGGAGTATCCCTTTAGTTCCTTCAGTGTTTGTTCAGCACTTTTTCACCAGCTGAATAGCTTATTCCCTCCGAGTGTTGGCAGCCTTTGGCAAAATTAAAGCAGTGTCAGCATTCCCTAGTTCCATCTATTTTTTGGAAAAGAATTGTTAAAAATATTCCATTTTCACCTTGTTTGCAAGTTGTGATGAAGGCTTCTCCCCTAATTAAATGGTGACATTCTGGCTTGAAAAATAGCTTCACAATCAGGAAGATAAGCTACCAAAAGAATAAAAAAATCCTCTGCTGCACTTCTTTTGGAAACAAATTCAGCAATTCAGTAAAACTGCTGCTTTTATTAGCAGTGAGACTCCAAAAATTGCTGATAAAACAATACATTTGAAAAATGTAAACTTTATATAACTCTCTCGAGTTCTATACCATAACAGTAAAGTCTCCCATTAAGAGGGAAGGCCTTTCAATTTGTACAAAAGCAAGCCCAGTACCTCGTGAACAGACAGGGGCTGTGAGCAAGCTGAAATCTGTCACACATGGATAGTAATGATAGCTACAGTATGTGATCATCCATGAGTTCTTGTGTGGAGAACAGGAGATGGCAGAGCTCCTCTGCCTGTAATCTGTATTTTACAGACATCAAGCAGTGCTAAGAGGAACTGAACAACCAGAACTTTGGGTGGAAATCTCTCAGTTTTTATTTTTATTTTTATTTCCCCCTCCCCCCATATCTTGGTACATAAACTATCGTGAGACAAAGGCTTTCCAAAAAACATGCATTCCTAAACCTTTTTAATGTTTTAAATGCATAAAGTAAGTAAGTTGCATGCTGGAAACACACATTAGTCTTCAATGAATTCTGAACAGTTGTCCTTGCCTTCTCTGTATTCCCTTTGTCTGGAACTGTGCTCTCTCTACTTTGTGGTTTCTTTTTCTTGCTCCTCTGCTCTGAAATATTTACTCCCCTTGCTGAATTAGTAGTCTGTCTGCCTGCAGAATAGTGCTTCTTGACAGTGGTTTCC
Organism: Odontophorus gujanensis; assembly: GCA_013399175.1. Taxonomy (NCBI): domain Eukaryota; kingdom Metazoa; phylum Chordata; class Aves; order Galliformes; family Odontophoridae; genus Odontophorus; species Odontophorus gujanensis. The sequence continues at coordinate 118,531 of VXAB01003495.1, forward strand.
CCATCCTCCCTTCTCCCAGCATGCATTGCTGTCAGAGCCTTTGCCATTACAAATTCCTGCAAGGAACTGTGCAGTCCTTCATACAGTAGCTGCACTGCTACTGGTGCCTGGATAGCTAGCTTAACATGGGAACGACTATGGCAGCTCCCAATAGCAGGTTAAGATTTTAATGCAAAATGGGGGAAAACTGTGCTCATCCCACGACGTTAAATGTTTTTGTATAGAGTGTAAACATCCATCTTCCCTCATCTTTAGGAGAGAGGAGCTGTGGTTCAGGAAAGCAAGGAGACCGCACAAGAACTCACTGGTGCGTTGAAGGGTCAGCATTTGGATGAGAGCTGTAACCCTGGCCACCCTTCTCCTTTGGCAGGCGAGTGGAAATGCATTTCTTCTGCCTCCTGATTTCTATGGCCATGGTAGTTTCCAAGAGGGAGTATGTTGCAACTGTTTTAGTTTTTCCCATTTCTGTTCTGCTTTCACGAGCTGCCTATAAAAATCTGCAACGCAATTGCATCATCCCCATTCAGGTCTCTCCCGAAAATCAAACCGTGACAACAAGCTCTCGCAGTGAGGAGCTTGTCACGCCGGCTCCCCACCTGGGCAGCGCTGGAGGCAGCACGTCCCAGCAGCGACTGCCTTTGCTCGCTGGGGATGCAGACCGTAGGGCAGGGACCGGGGCTATGGCCTGTCCGTATCTCTGAGCACAGTACTCTGGTCGTGACTCCTGGGAACGTCAGCTTCGAGGAGACTTAAGCAACCTAACCTCCTCACTTAAGTGCTTAGGAGACTTGCATGCTACAAGAATCAGCCAGCTGGATTTGTACATCTGAAGCCTTCCTTTCTCAGCAGCATCACAGGTGGAAAAACACCGAGGGGATAACGACATCCACGTCGAGGAAACGGCGGTGCAGCCGCTCTGCGCTCGCTCGGACGCCGCGAGAACGGAGCCCCCGCACGAGCAGCGGCGGCGCTGCCCCGGCGGCGGCACAGCGCGGGCTGAGCGCGATCACAGCGCCCTCTGCTGGCGCTCGGTTAGCAGCCCGCAGGAAGGCGGCGGGTGAGCGCCAACGCCAGAGCGTGCGTTTTGGGGACGGGGCTCTGCTTCTACGGCGCTCGTCCGTTATCTATTTAATGTGTTGGGTAACACCCTACTCCCCCGCCCCGAGGATGACCACGCGAGGCGGCACGCCGGCCCTTCTCATAGCACTGCTGGGTCCGGGGATCAACGCCCGGGATGAGCACCCGCTCGCGCATCTCTTGCTATCTGTCTGCAGGGAGTTGCTTCCCATTCCGGGTCCGGCGGGGGGGAGGGGGGGGGACACAACAAGTCACTTTTCCACGGGAGGAACACGGCGAGGTCCGAGCCCGGGGCTGCCGGGGGCAGCTGCTCATCGCTGTCCCAAACCGCGGCTTTCCCCGCGGGGTCGGCCGTCCGCGCACGCGAGAACGCAGAGAAGCACGCAGCCAAAACCCCGCCCCTCGCAGTGCCCGCGGCGGCGGCAGCGTGGGGCTGACGTGGCGCTCCGCTCGGCGGGGCGGGGCCTCGAGGGGCGGTCGGCGCCGGCCCCGCTCCGGCGGTGGGAGGGAGCGCTGCGGCNGCGCGGCGTGGAGCGGCCATGGTGTTGCTGGAGAGCGAGCAGGTGGGGCCGCGGGCGGTCTCCGGCCGCGTGAGGTGTTCCCGCGCCGGCTGCGGCGGGGAGGAGGCCGGGTGGGAGACCCCGCGGTGCGCCGGGCCCGGGTCCCGCCTCGCCGGGGCTGCGTGTGTGGCGCCGGGGCAGCGGGCCGGCGGCGGAGGGATCCGTCGGGTCCGGGTTGGGCGCGGCTGCAGCCGGGCGGTGCGGTGTGCTTGTGTTGCAGTTCCTGACGGAGCTGACGAGACTCTTCCAGAAGTGCAGGACCTCGGGGAGCGTTTTCATCACGCTGAAGAAATGTAAGTTTTAAGCGTGGCGATGGCGGGAAGAGGTGGTGGCTGAAATCAGTGTTGGCGTTGCTGGTGCGTGCTTTGGGAGGTACGGGCGTGTGTCAGAGCGTCTGGAGGAGCAGCACGGCCGCCAGGGACGGTGCTGGTGAACTGGGGCTGCATTTCGAGCTGCAGGCTTTCTCCAGTACAGACGCTGACTGGAAGCTCTTAGGCTTCCAAAAACGGGGAATTGGAACGTTCTTCACGTTTTTTAGATTTCTCGATAATTATCGGTGGTTTCCAATTGGATGTGAGAGGAAAATTCCGTACTGTGAGAACAATCAGTGGTTGGAGTGACCTCCTCAGGGGTGCGGGGGTCCTCCAGCGCTGGAGAACTTGGGTCTTCGGCAGGATGAGGTGTTGGACAGCTGCACTGAGCCGTGCTAGGAAGGAATAATCACATGCACCAGTACAGGCTGGGGGATGACCTGCTAGAGAGGAGCTCTGCAGAGAGGGACCTGTGTGTCCTGGTGGAAGACAGGTTGACCATGAGCCAGCAGTGTGTTCTCGTGGCCAAGGGGGCTAGTGGCATTCTGGGGTGCGTTAAAAAGAGCGTGGCCAGCAGATCAAGGAAGGTGATCCTTCCCCTCTACTCTGCCCTAGTGAGGCCTCATCTGGAGTACTGTGTCCAGTTCTGGGCTCCCCAGTACTAAAAAGACAGGGATCTCTTGGAAAGAGTCCAGTGGAGGGCCACAAAGGTGGTGAAGGGCCTGGAGGATCTCCCCTATGAAGAAAGTCTAAGTGAACTGGGTCTCTTTAGCCCTGAGAAAAGAAGACTGAGAGGGGACCTGATCCAGGTTTATAAATATCTGTGGTATGGGGGACAAAGTGGTGAGGCCAGACTCTTTTCAGCAGCGTGTGGAGACAGGACAAGGTGGAATGGGCAGAAAGTGCAGCACAGGAGGTTCCGCACAAATGTGCGCAAGAACTTCTTTACAGTGAGGGTGACGGAGCACTGGCACAGGCTGCCCAGGGGGGTTGTGGAATCTCCTTCTCTGGAGATATTCAAGACCCGCCTGGATGCCTACCTGTGCGACCTGGTGTAGGGAACCTGCTTTGGCAGGGGGGTTGGACTTGATGATCTCTTGAGGTCCCTTCCAAACCCCTACGATTCTGTGCTTCTGTGCTCCCACCGCAAAGGGCTGGGCCAGGCGGTCACTGAGCTTCCTTCCAGTCTTGGATGCGCTGCAGTTCTGTGATGGGTACCCAGGGCTATAGTTCGAGTCACTTGTAGTTGAAGTGTGGTGCTGCTGAAACAAACAGTTCATAGCAGTGTGTTTGTGTGAGAGTTTGTGTATTTTCCTGACTTAATTTTCAAGCGGAGCTAGTTTACGTGACAGGCCCTTCTGCAATTGCAGAGGACGGGGCCTGAAAATTTTTGATTCACTTCAGATGGCCCAAAATTCCAAGGCGTTTTACTCATCTCATGGGCAGTTTTTAACATCTCAGGTCAGAGGGCATCCCATGATTTTAGTGATACATGAGTAAACGTTCTCTGTTTTCCAATACAGATGATGGTCGAACAAAACCAGTTCCACGCAAAGGCCACGTAGAAAGTTTTGAACCAGCAGATAATAAGTGTCTTCTAAGAGCAACTGATGGAAAGAAGAAAATCAGCACAGTGGTGAGTGACAGCTCTGAGTTAGAATGATGCAACACCCCCATATTTAAGTGAAGCTGCCTTATGTGGATTTCACAAGAGCTGCCCCCTTTGTTCTACACGAAATTCATATAGCTGAAGGCACAGCTGAAATTGGGTTGCCAAAATGTTACACCTACTATTGTAGATAGGAGAATTGTATAGTTGTACTTTGTATACTGGATTTTGCTTCAAAACAGTATTGCTGGGCAAGCAGGAAGGGTCTGTGCCTGTTTTCCACAACCTTGGGTGCTGAGGGAGGGCAAGGGGAAGTTGCTTCTGAAGAGGTAAGGATGGTGTGGGCAGAAGGGCACAGGGCAGAACCTGCAGTATGAGAACAAATTACGTGGCTCCAGGGAGGAAGGTCTTACAGTCAGCCTCAGGTGACAGAGGCAGCTTCTCCTAGAGCTTGATGGAATTAGTGAAGGTAGGCCAGGCATTACTGAAGCAACCAGGAAAACAATGACTGAAATAGGAAAAGGATTCTTGTTTCTTGTCAGGAATACATGGTATGGGGCAGACTCTTTGAAGCCTTAATCTCGCTTAGCATGCCTATTTATTTTTTGCTTGTTTGTTTGCTTACTCTCTCACCCCCCCCCCCAACCTTCACAGAACTACTTGTTTTGCAGGAAATGTTAGCTTTTGAAGTAGGGAACCTGATGTGTTTATTTTGAATGAGAGATTGGGAAAAGCTTTAACTGACTTCAGATTTCCTCTGTGATGTAATCCAAGGAAAAACATTACTTTTGGAAATAGTTGAGAGAATCTGGGCTATAACATTTCATTCCAGGATTTGTGCTTCCACGTACAATTAAGGTATGGCCCCATACTGAAAGCAAATCTTCTTTGTTAGAATGTTTCTTCACCTCCTTCCCGTTTGAAGACACGTGGTTTTGGGAAGAACAGCCTTCAGAGGACTACTTTAATCTTATTAGGAGTGTATTCAGTTTTCTAAGTCAGTGAAATGTTATGATGTGCCAGTAAAGCCTATGTACTTATGTACGTATTTGTGACATTGTTGTGAGTTGATCCAGCTGTTGCTAAAGAGATAGCTAGTGGTGGGTGAACATGTACTGATAGTTTGTAATAGAAGCCAGTGTTCTCTTGGTTAACCTCTGGTATTACTTTTGTAGGTGAGCTCAAAGGAGGTAAATAAATTCCAGATGGTAAGTTTTGTAAGCCTTCTATTTTCCTTTTCTGTAGGTATTGGGGAGTAGTCAGTAGGAACAGTGAAGATCTGGGACCAGCTTGGTTCAGTATTGAACTGGCATACAGATTAATCTCAGACTGCACACATCCATCCATGTAAAACAATCCAGCTGTGTTTTATCTAACTTTCTTTATTGGTTTAGAAACAGTAGTTTCCCAGGGTAGTAGAGGAAGGCCATGTGTAACTGAGAAAATGAAGATGCATACCCATGAACAATATCTAAACTAGTATATGCTTTTCAGTATCTGTTCTTCTAATGGTTCTAATTGTTGTTTCAGGCGTATTCTAATTTGCTGAGAGCTAACATGGATGGGTTGAAGAAAAAGGACAAGAAAAGCAAAAACAAGAAGAGTAAAGCAACGCAGTGATGGACAGTGTCCTACCATCACTGTAATAGACTTGACCCTTGCTCAAAGCAAAGTCCATTTCTTGAGTTACCACTTGTCTTTGGCTTTTCTTTTCCAGCAGGATACTGGGATGTTGTGATCAGTACTTTTGTTTAATGGAAAGCAGAAGGTGCTTTCTGTGGATTGTTGTATGGCAGGAGTATTTACAAGATTTTACCAAAATAGCTTTACACTTTTCTGCCATCTAGTTTTGTACTTATACTGCTGTATGTTTTGTATTATACAAGTGGGCAGTGTAAAACCCATCTGGGGAATAATGCGGGGTGAAGAGTAACACACAGCACCATGAGCAAAGCGAGACTGGAACAGGAGTCTGGTGACAGATGCCCAGTTCTATAGATGAGCCACAGTAGTACTAGGCAAAGTGGGTGCCAACGTATTACCAGGAACAGCAGCCTTCCTGTTTGTCTTATTTTGAGGGACTTGTTTTCATGATGTGGTGCAAATGTCTGTAGGGCAGCCAGTACTGTCTTTGAGCACACACAGAGCTTAGCAGCTGTGCCTTTACTCTGCATTAATTCAGCTGTGCTGAGCCTGGCTTGGGGCAGGGAGAGCAGGATGCTGCATCGTGGTTCCTTCAGACATGGCTTAAAAATAATCGTGTCACCTGAACGTTTGTTTTGTAAGGTTTCATCCTTCAACATATTCAGGGATCTGGGTTTCCCTATTTTCACATCTTAAAGTAATTCCCTCATATGAGCAGATGTAAAAGATGAATGCTTACTTGTTCCTATTAAACGCAATGAGAAATGGATTTAGTTGTAATGACTGACGTGACTTGTCTGGTGAATGGCTAGGAACGATACTGTTATCTGTAACTTTACGTTCAGCACCACCAGCGTTACTTTCTGTGTGTTGTTATTGCAACCTCACAATTCTTAGAGGTTTTTGGGCTGGTTTGTCATGGAAGTTACTGCTTTACATATTTTACTTTCACCCTCCTTTTCACTACCAGAAAATGGCAGAAGTAGGTAGGTATTTCTTAATGCGCTGAGCCTGCAGTGCTGAGGACAATCGTATGTTTTAAAAGAAAGAAGCAGGAACAAGTTGCTTAAACAGAAATAGGTTAAATACCCATATATGTCTGGAAATAGATTCCTTTTTTGCATATTCACTTGGTATATTGAGGATGATGTTACATGTAATGCTTTATATACAGCAGTAAAGGCTGCTGTTACTCATCTTTACATTTGTTTAGCTTGTTTTTCCTGATGTGTTGGTAGTACAGCTTAGCTTTAAATATATACACTGGTAATTCTGAAAAGCACTGACTGGAGGCTGTAGCTTCAGAAAAGACATTCTAAAGACTCCTTTAATCATTATGTCTTCAAAGGCTTTCTTCACCTGGGTTGTAAGCTTAAGTTTACTAGTTCAAAACTTCTGTTCTGCTTCTAAGTATGTGCAGGTTTCTCTTATGTCTTACTTTCACGACCTTTAGGTTTAAAATAAGGTTTTTATTTCTGTATAGGGTTTAATTTTTATCTCCTGTGAAGCAGCTGTTTGTTTTGAATGGATAAGTGTGAGGGCAGGACAAATGTAGGCAGCCAGGCTTGCACAATTCAACTTGGTAGCTTCTACTGTGATTTATAGAGAGACTTAAGATGAATTAATAAATACAAAACTTCGTAGTACGTATTTGAAAAAGGCCTTGTAGCCAAACCTTTTATTACACAAAAGCTCTTCTTCAAAAGTCATTCAGAGTGAAGATAATACATATTCTCTAATCCTTGAACTGAAATTCTCATTTCAGTACTGTTGCATATGGACATAAACAGCATTGTAAACTGGATTTAAGTCATTTTACACTTACTTACACAGCCGCTAATATCCATTGTATAGAAGCAAGAATTACACAGTAATATATATCTCTGGCTGTAGTCAGACTGCTTCTTAAATACCTATAAAACATTTATTTCCATTTTTTGGAATAAATTTACAGTTTATATTACAAATGAAATTCCTTTGTGGAAAACACTATTGTCTACTAGTAAGAGCATCCCATAAAAGATGCTTTAAGCACTAGAACAAAACCTTGCATTCATCTCGGTAACTGTACAGGATGAGTACAGGAACCCTGCAAAGGAAACAAAAACAGATTTTTTAAATTGGTGTCAGATTCCAATTACATTCCTTCAAAACAAGAGGAATTCAAATTTCCAAGTCCCACCCATGAGAAAAGAGGGTCACGATGCAGTAGAAGTATGCTTGAATGTATTTATATTTACTATTCAGTTGTTTGAACAAAGCAACAAAATAAATGAGTACAGTGTAGACTTTATTGGAAAGGTTTATGAAACAGGATTTAGATTACCAGAAGTGAGGTTAGGTGATGTTAACCCTCAGTTTTGTTCCATGTTAGCCAAAAATAGCACTCAAACAGGCATACTTCCTGAATATTTCTTTTTGTCTTGGGGAGAGGGAAAGGGCAGAACAAATGAAGAACGGCTTATTAGTTGAAACTGAAATGCAGAAATCAATGGGATATTTTATGTACCTATAAGAACTTAGATTTACCTCTTCTCCATTTTGATACTGTAAATTTCATCACAAATTGCTTGCAAGTATGAACATCTCTGTTTTGGCCATCGTGACATCAGTTGTCTCACAGTAGCATCAAAGGCATGTCTGGCTCCATCAAACTACGGAAGAAAATGACAAGGAACTGTAGTATGCTCTAGTGAAGGAAGTACTTCTCCTGGTAGGATTCAGTCTTCTGAACATTGTAATGTCAGTGCTCCTTAATCAAACACGGTCTTAAAAGGTTTTAAACGTAATTAGTGTAAACATGTGCAACTTGCCTCTATTATTGAAAAAAAGCTGTTAAGAATAAGACTTTTCAGTTATTACTTTCTTAAAACATTTCAGCAATCAAGAGATTCTATCCTTTCAGCAGTGGTGGGTGGAACATGAGAACTTTAGCATAAGGGCAGTGAAAATTGAGTGATAGAAGCTGATCACATGCCTGTTCCCTTTTTTGAAGGGAGAGGTGATAAACAATCTCCATGTTTTGGGAGAGTGGATGTAATAGGCATTTTGAAACGTCACATTTCAATGAAGTCTGTGACCAGGTGGGTAGTGCTTCAGAGCACAGCAGTATTACGTGAGGTGTTACAACAAGTACTAGATCTACCATTTACAGGCTAGATGTCATTTGTATTTTGGGGAAGATGGAGATGTTTCCAACTGTATTAAGACTGCTGACTTCAAAGCTACTGCTTTCAGTGAAGGAGGTTTGTCTGTAGCACTTTTTTTTCCTAATCAAGTAGCTTCTGAGTGATTAAAAGGGTTGATATAATACTTATACATCTTCTCTTTATCTTGGCTTTGCTAAGAGGAGATGCTTCAGCTACTGCATTCATATCAATTGCCTGTTTCGGGTCCTCCTTTATTAGCAGCTTCAAGAAACATCTTTGGTGAAACTGCAAGTTAAAGCTTATTTCTTTTGGAAAATGCACTGTCAGTTTGGATTTCAGGTAACTTCTGGGGAAAATCCAGAGCTTTGGATTAGGATCTCCTAATGGTGTCTTGCATAATTGGGGCATTTGACAAAAAGATTTTTCTAGCTTCATTTAAGCTCTCTGGGTAGAAACTTTCTTTCAAGTTTTAAAGCCTAATTTAAACTCCTCAAAGGAGAGAAACTACAACAGGTAAATTGTACATTCATCTTTGTTAAGAGCCTATTCCATCAGAATTCCAACTAGAATACATTGCTTACCTCTAATAATAAGAAGTGTATCAGAGTTTCTTTTGGCAGATCTACCTGCAGAAATACCAGGAAATTAACAAATATTTAACATTTCTATCATCGGTTTGCCAACTGCAGATTAGCTGCACTAAGGGGAGTCGTTTCAGTTCCAAAGAAGCAGTCACACTGACAGCACTAGGAATATATAAGGCCTTAAACATTTTAAACAAACTGTTCATGACAGATTTCATTACGCAATGTTCCAAATAGGCACAGGCAAATAGGAAGTACGTTTCTTGAAAAGCATAGACCAAAGTCTGAAAGCCATATGTAACAGATGTATCAGTTTAACTGTAAGAACAAATCTAGCAGGAACAAGTTAGGAAATTACCACAACAGGATAAGTACAGCTTAAGACTTTACAACTAAGTACTTGTTCCATTTTGGTGTGTACAGTTGTCCAATACGTACAGTGTGAGATACTTCTCAAGCATTAAAGAAACCATATGGGCAAGAGCTTCTTTGGTTAATTTGCTGTCTCTAAAGTGAGGCTAGTAGTAGCAGTTTGTTCCAGACTGCATCAGCCAATTCAATTACAGATTTGAAATCAATTCAAGCTTTTTCCAAAATACTTACAGCCAAAATCTCAATTTCACTTGTTTTCTGTTGCAAGCTAGAGACAAATGTCTGCAGCCTTGTTTGCACCTGCCAACAAAAGATGGCCAAAAGTAATACACTGCTTTTGTGACACAGGTTGGGTACATTTGTTTTCTGTTTCACAGATTATGAGAACAGGAGAGGCTGCTTCAAGCGCAAGATGCAGAACTATGTTTTAAATCTAAAATTTACTGTCAGTATTTCAGTAACATCCACAGCAAATCTTGATAAGTAGACAGGAAGGAGACTGGGGCTCTGAATGCTCTTGCTGTAATGATGATTTGGTAATATCAGTATTGCACTAAAGCAGACTGGGCTGCACATTAGGTCGTGAAGCCTGGTACATGTAGTTACAAGCTGCCTTCCTGGCCATCAGGTGAGAACCTATCAGTGGAAGCCACAGTGAAGTATGGCTCATTCCTCTTAATACTTATATACATCAAGTGTAAATATGTATACAGGTATATAGCAAGCAAGCTGTGGTCATTTTGCAAAGATAGTGCTTTACAGGAATAGCTGCAGTCTGGCGTTAATATTGTCTTTCGTACTCTAATATCTTGAAGCCACTAACCCTAAATAAGCAAACTGATACTTGTTTCTATATCATCACATCATGTAATATTTTTACATTACAATAATACTGTATTTTAGAGGCTCAGTTCTTAAAACTTATTGGGTGTGTGTGTACCTGAATTTCCTGACGACGTCTGGCACTGGCAGATAACTTTTCAGGAGCTATTACACTGACATTGGGCACTACGAGAGTTCCATGTGACTCAAATGCACCTAAATGCAAATGTAGAGTTTTAAATTCTATTCTCTCTCAATAGAAAGTAGCAAGGAACAGAAAATTCACACATGTTAATAAGCTTATCATGTAGTGTATGATTCAGAAAGCTGCTAAAAAGAACAGTTAGTTGGTTGGAGGTGAAATGCACACATACTAGAAGGTGGTTCCAAATGACTGACAGAATTCATAAAAGAACTCAGTATATGTAGTGTCAAAAAAGGAAAGCTATAAGATTGAAGCAGCTATTTAATGTGGAGTCCCAGGAGAAAGTTTCAGTTTTAGATCACTTTGAAAAGTGTTTGAGAGTAAGGGGAAGTGTTTCTAACCAGATGCACTGCTAGAAAATATGTCCCTGTGTTCCCCCATCCCTCTGACCTTGGCAATACTTTTAGATTGTATGTTCCAGCAAGGTTTTCTAACAAAACCAGACAGAAAGAGAAATTATTTTTAGTGGTTAATAACTGGAGAGACCAAATACCTGAAATATTAGCGAATGATCCCTTTTGGTTTGGTACTGAGAGGTTATCTGAGGTTTCTCTGAAAATTAACAAGGACAGTTAAGGAAACAAATTAACAATAATGAAGGCATGCTCTCATAACACGTGGTTTCAGACTACAGTACCTACACACTTATTTCATTCAAATAGATAATTTTATGTTCTGCTCTGGAATAGACAGAAAATCATACAAGATTACATTAGCATATCTGATGTAGCAGGCTGACAAACTATTGTACTGCTATGGATTGGACTATTGCTGAACAACAGCACAGCAACCTTTGTGTTTCCTTTAGCTACAAACAACTGTGCTCCCCATGATTCAAGAAAGATTTGGATCCTAATGCTAGAGTATATCAAGAAAATATTGTCTCTAAATTGTTAATTTAATCAGCTTACAGACCTCTGAGTGTTGATACTGATGATACTAAAATACCAAATTTATACTTGAGACCTTATAAATTAAAATAAGCTTTTGATTATTTGGATGCATTTACTTTGTCAGTATTACAATTATCGTAATTGTTGCATTTTTATTATTACTAAATATGGTCTTTTCTCTGTATTATGCTCTCAGGATTTAAAGATAGTCTTTAGAAAAGTATGCTTTTCTTTCACAGCTTCTAATAATAGATCCTGTAGGTATGCCACAAAACACATGAGAATGGGGTTAAGCTGCATAGCTAAATGCCCCAACTAGCAGAGGCCAGATCAAGGAAGAATAAGGAGCTGGGCAGCAGCTGTTATCCACCTGTGTAAAATATTTTTGAGTTTAGCATTTCAAGCTTAAAAATTTCCTTTACTGTTAATTCAGAAATATTATGGATATCCAGTCTGTTGCCTTGTTCATATAAACTAGAATTCAGACACTCTGTCCCTGCTGCCACTACCATACGTACATACATATGTACACATACGTAATACAAATGTATAAATGTGTGTACTTGTGGTCTGTGTGTAACAGTGTGACTTGCCTTTCCCGTGATTTCTGTGTTGCTGTTGGTCACAACAAACAGTAATTCCAGCAAAGACACACAGTCCTGCTGCATACCCTGAGTCTTTGCCAGGTGTTACTTTCACTTGTGCCAGTTGAGCTGTACAGTTGAGCTGGAGTCACACATTTGTTAGCGCTGCCTCAAAATGGGAGGAACCTGCTGCTTAAATTCTTTGATTACACAGTGCATGAATGTAAATAACTTCTGGACAGTAATGGGAACTTGCAAGCAGTCCTGCCATACAAATGATACTGGTGTTCTAGTTGCATCTGAGCTGGATGGATACATAGTTTGTGAAGCACTAACCACGTTTCAGTATAACAGCTGAAAGGGAAATCAGTCTCTTAATAATAAAATTCTGTAGCTAAGCCTTTTGCTTTCTTTTCCCCTCAAAAAGAAAAAGTAAAGCTCTTACACTTCACTGAATACAATCAAAGTTTAACTGAGTACATCTTACAATTCTTTCATTAAGAAAACCAAACTTATGTCTTTACTTTGCAATTTTTTAATTTTTTTTTTTTTTACTTACCTATTACATCTTTCATCACAGATTTTAGTTTTCAGTTTCTGGACCAGGTGATCTACTAAGTCAGATTCAAAAATCCTCTTCTCCGTCTGTCTGTCTTTTTCAAAGGATTTCACCTATGATGTATTTCAGTGATTCTTAAAGTTGTTTCTTAAAACAGCATATGAATAAATGTCTCAAGTTGAATCAAGACCAAACTGGGTTATTCACCTATTAAAGGTGAAGCAGCCAAATGGAAGAAGCTGTCATTATCAGCAGTAAATCACAGTCAGTTAAATCTTTGATTTCTATGTATTTTCAACCAACTAATTTAATCCACATTCCCAAAGCTTAAACTGTCTGCTATTATCTCATATGTGATAAATAATACTGAAAAAAATGGTTTAGAGGTGCAAATACCGTATTAATAAGCGATATTTGGTTCTGGGCTTTTTTTTTAATATTTTTAAAACATCCTAGTAGTTAGCAACCAAACCTGCATTTACTGGAATTCCATCTACTGAACTATTTTATAGAAAAAATGTAATGTTCATGATCTTAAGAAATAAAAAAAAATAGAATATTCATTAACCTGAAACACCACTGAATATCCTCTGATACCACACTTACCTTTACATGACTTCCTTCTTTGTCTGATACAAGTGCTACATATGTAATCCCAGAGCATCTGCAATATTCCTGCAGTTCTTCCTGGGACTGAAACAGGAAGAGGGAAAGGCGAAAGGGACAGAAATCTAACAGATTATAAAATAATTACCTAAATAATCAGTCTCCCATCTTCAGTTACAATAACTTTATATGCAGCAGTTACACTGAATATAAAAACTTGTGAGTGAGCCGTACTAACGAGACCAGGAGGTGAAACTTCATTTTGTGTGGATATATTCACCTAACATTCCTTAAGAATCAAAATTTAAGTCTACATGCTAGGCAGTCTGCCTAAGCCCAGCAGTCGTAGTTCCCTCATGGAACGGTTGGCTGGATCCACTTTATGGGCAAGACATGTTCCGCACAACACCTCTCCCAGCTACCCAGCCCCCCAGCCCTTTTAGTAAGGCAGTTCTGGGGTAAATGAGTGCTTCCTCCTTGCCAGCTGTCCTCCAACAGGAATCGTAAGTAACAGAAGTGAAATGCAGTCCAGTCTCTTTCAGCATAGATAAAGATGCAAGAACAGTCTGCAAAATACAGCTGCCCTGACCGTGGGCTTTAAATGCCTATCATGCATTTCAACAGATTTAGAAGATTCCCGGAACCAACCAAGGTCCATTTAGAGATCCATTCTGTTAGGGTGGCATCTTCAGGTCACCCACTTCATTGCCTTCACTGGTACAAAATACGCTTAAATGAGGCCAGTAAGCTCTTACAGAATTTATTCTGTGAGTTTCCCCCATGCTTCCAATACGCCTTGGGCTCTAGATTCAGTTTAGAATCAGGGAAGGTCACCTAATTTCACTGTGCTCTGAGGAGCTCACCAACACATTTTTGAACACTCTGGAAGCTAAAGAGGAAGAGCACTGACAGCAAGGACAGTGAGACTCTACCCAAATAGCAACCTGCATTCCCAGTTTTCTGCATTTGCTATTTAATTAAAAATAATTTGAAAACAATTGAAAAAGGATGATCTCAGTCTGTGCTAATCTTTGAGAACAGCAATGTAGTCAATACATGTAGATAGAAATTCTACCTGGGACCAGTCGTACATTATTTCAGCTGGAATTCCTGCAGTCCAGAGTTTCTGAACAATATTGATTGCTCTCCCCATTGACATCTGACCAGCACTTACAACCAGCAAATCACATGAGCTGACAGAGATCTGAAGGAAAAGTGAAAACACGAGACATTTGCCACTAGACCACCACTCCTGCTTCATTCATGCAGTTAAAAGTAACTAAGGACACATTCTTCAGAACCTAACAGCCTGAAAAAGGGGTTTAGGGGTCTTTCTAGAGCCACCTAAGCACATTTGGAAGGTGCTGAAGCTTACTCTATGACAAAAAGCAACTGCTCAACCTCAGCCTGCAAAGCCTCCTAGCCTATTCTGCTCTTCCCTTCCTGATGAACTTAGCAATATTAATTTATTCTTACAAAAAAAAAAAAAAAAGAAATAACCAAATGAAATCGTGTGACATGCAAAGTCCATTTTCTTACAGTTCCTTCTTGGAAGAGGCAAAATAAGAATGGCTGAATATCTACAATTGTATTCTTTTATCTGAAACAACACTTAAGCTGAGAGAAGTGTCCCATTACATTAAAAAGTTATAAAACTGAAGATTCCCTGTTCCCTTGCTTTATTAAATAATTCTCTCTGGAGCGACAGAAGAAAACAAGTCATCCTGATGTTTGCTTTTTCAGTACAGTATTTTGGAACACATCCAAATCTCTTACTTTTCACCCATCTGTGGTTACAGGCAAGTTACTGTCAGAAGTAAGCAAACAACCAACCAACCGCTCTCCCCCACAGACCAAACTTACAGTATCCTCCATACTGGAAACAGCAGCAGTTATTTTATCTACAGCTATGCTGACTCCAACAGCTGAAGGCACCGGTCCTACTGTCTGTGGTCCTCTAAATTGTGGGATCTCAAGACACAAAAAAAAAAAAAAAGACAAAACTAAAGAACCAAAAAGTTATCTCTGAAAAACGTCAAAAAGGTTTTTCAGTTTTCACTTCTTCGTGTTCTCCTTTCCTATAAATTCGTTAATAGAGATGTACACATACCAGATGATCGTATCTGCCCCCTGCAGCAAGAATTTCAGGCACAGTTCTTTGTCTTCTTTTGATGTATGCTACGAACTGGAAGATAATACCATTGTGTTGCTGTATTTTGTAAACCAGTCCCAGATTTATGGAAATCTGTAAAATAAAAATGCGTAAGTGAACAATTCCTCTTCCATAACTGGATAATGCAATTCATTTCCTATTAGCTGTATGCACTGCCAAGACTATTCTCACATAAGAAAGACATATGGAAATATCATCTCCAAAAGATTAAAATACAGTTAAAAAATAAGGGAATAATGCTTTAAGCTTAATGCTTAAGAAAACTAGAACACATCCTCTGAACAGGAAGCCTTAAGGAAGGTGGAAGATGATCAGTAATTACCAATTTTCTGCATTTAAACAATATTCATAGCTTATTTCAGATCTTAACATTTCTTCGTGCTTCAGTCTTGGCTAGAAAGAAAATCCCTTTGTAATTAGACAGAAATGGAGCCAGAGACTTCCAACTGAAAAAAGACCTTGTTCTTCAAACACATCTCTCAAAACAGCTATCAGTATTATTACCTGCCATCAAAGATGTGCAGGTGTGCTTTTTCTACTCTAAAATATCATTAGTTTGTTTTGTGGTAAATTACATGGCCCAGTAGCCTATAAACAGCTCATTTATTAGCAGAGTGTTTATACAAACCTGAAGCTTTATTCCAAGTTGCTTTAGCAGACCAATTATTTCCTCTAGATCCTTCATACCATGCTTCAGCAGCTGAGTCACACCTGGCTTTTGTTTTATCATTGTGTTTAAAAATGGAAATACGTTACTTGCTTCTCCTTTCTGCTCAATGAACCTGTAGAGTCGAGAAAGCTAAAAACAAAAATAATAAATATAGAGAGCACCACTGAAGGTGCTCATAATACATCATGTTGGAAAAAAAATAAAAATTTTTTGTCTGTGTGAATTAAATATCAGCCCTTTTTTTTTTGACTTGTTTGACCTAGCAGCCTTTGTCTACCTACCAAGTTGAGGAAAGGAATGGATGTGTGCAGTTATCATTGGGGCAGCCAGAAGTCAGTGCAACTTTCTGTATGCACGCTCACCAACAATTGCTTTCAATTTTTTCTTTCTTTCAGTTTCTCTCAGTTTGTTTTACTACATGTCACTGTACAGTATTCCATCTACCCTTTCATTATTTCCATAGTCTCAAAAACATGTTTGAGAGAGAAACATGGAAAGTAGCCATACTTTAACAGAGAGCAGGACAAACCACTTTCAAAGAGATCAGTCTGTTTTGGACAGTGGATTTAATGGTTGATCTTCTCTCAGTTGAGTAATAAAGTAAATACACTATCCATAGCTTATGGCAAGTTATAAGGAATTTAACACCAAATTAAAAGTACTCACACTATTCGATGTGAGAGAGAGATTGCAGAATTTGGCTTCCACTTCTCTTTTGGTTAGCTTTTCAGTCTGAGAGAGAAACAGATGCAAACGTATTCAGAGCAGTTAAGTTACAGCAAACATTATTGCTGTGAAGAATTAAAACACAAGGTTGCAATGCTTTTAACAACAGGCTGTATTTACAATCTTCAATCGTACCATAGAAAAGCAAAGTCGTTAAGTGACACATCTTCCACTTGTGTTTAGTGAGGTCATATTTAGCTTAGTCTGAGGAACAGGAAGTATAAAAACGTAAACTATTCTTGAAAAGCCCATCTGCATAAATGAATACAAGAATTCCTATGTAAATTAATTGAAATAATAATAAATAAATAATCAAATCAAAAAGCATTAAAAATACACATTTTTTAAAATTTAAATACTGCCTTAATAGTTTAAATAAACCATCTATTTTCTCTGCTTATTAAGTGGAAAAAAACCCTATGATATTAAGATACATTTATTTTTACCAGTTCTTAACTACACAGGTGAATATTTATCTCATGAATACATATTTAAAAATTATCTTAAAACATCCAAATTCAGAAGTAACAGAGAACATATTAATCCAAGTTCACAGCTCAAAGGTAGGCAGCCTTTTTATATAATAGGATGTTTCTTGTTACACTGGCAATGCCCTGTTACTCATTTTTAGAGACAGCTCCTCAAAGTAAGGTACTCTAAATTATGATTACAAAGATTAGTTTAATTTTAATTCATATCTTACCACAGCGTCATAGAGAATGATGTAAACTTGACTGAGTTTATCCTCTGGTATCCCACAGTGCAAAAGTATAGCTTTCAGTAAGGAGGTATGGTTCAAGTAGATACTGTAATTCCTTTCCTGAGTTAAAAAGAATAAAAAAAACAAGAAGAAAGTTTTATTGGCACTCCTTTTTACTTAAAAACTAAACAAAACACAATAAAACAAACACACAAAAAGAAAACTCACAACAAAGATGTTACTGAAAGTTTAAAAAACATCTCCAATTGTTCAGACCTCTCCTTCCACATAAATAAAGAATGGCAAGGATTGTCCCATTCTATAGTAAGTACTTGCCTGACAGAAGGCAGACTGTTTCAGTGGCACTATAGAGACTCAATATTTCTGATGCACACACAAACCTTTGAGTCATTTTAAGTTCACCTACAAAAACACACGACAGTGTTCTACATCTGACTACTGATAAAACCTTTAAACAGAAAGTTTTGCATATTTACTTAGATTAAAATGATGGAAAAAGAGATTAAAAAAATAAGAAATAAACAAATCAAAAGGTACGATTAGAGAATCTACCTGCAGCACTGAAAACTCCTGAATGATTTCTGAAATTGCATAAATTGTTTCTGCTAAAGGCAAAAAGCTATTTCCAGTAGATGTAATAATGTCAAATGCACATTCTAGAAGTTCTTTGGGATGACAGCGGTCTAACTTCCGAGGTCTGAAAACTCGCTCTATACAGTATCTGAAGGAAACATTGAAGAACAAATCAGCATCTTCAGTGTCTACTGTCATCAAGCACAGTATCTCTGCTCAACATCTGTATGTCCCTTACCTTTTCAAGTTTGATATATTGTTTCTACCTACAAATCTTGCAAAAGGAATCTGAAAAACAAAATACATAAAAATTGTTCAAACAAAACCAGTCTAGCTACGTCCTTAAGAGGGGTTAATAACTAACATGCAATCAGCATTTCTACTCTCACATATAATAATGCCATAAGTATTTGCTGTGGCCAAATAACATCAATCATCTTTGTTTGTTTTTAAGATTTGCCACAACCACACAAACACATGGAAAAAAAACCAAAAAACGTTCCACTGATAGCTCGGAGAAGGACAAAATACATCATAAACTTGTCTTGAAACCTATTAAAATGTGCTAGTGGGTATTTTGTTGTTTAGATAAAGATACAAAAAAGATTGTTTAATAAATCATTGGTCAACGCACTTTCTAAAACAAAAAGGTTCAAAAGAGAGACAAATACTGTAGATGGTGCACAAGTGCTTAGCTGTGAATCACACTGTATAACTGAATGTTCTAAATGCAAAGGAAGGGTGAGTCACACTGACGTTAAATTAATGTATGGAAGATTAAAGGACAGGTTATTCAATTCTCAGTAATAAAACACAAAACTAAAACTTAAAGCACTTAGGTCTTAATTAAGTGCAAAGCAATTATCTATACCAATATTGCCTATAATTGAGTAGTGCTGAGTCATGGACACTTAAGATTTCAGCTGCACATGCAGCAGTTCCTCTCAGGGAATGATGCTCAACTGTGTATGTTCAAGAGGCACACAAAACTGGACAGAATGTTGCACGTTCTCTAGAAAGACATACAAATAAGAAAGGGGCGAGAATATTTTCAATGAAAATGGGTCATGTTTTTTGTCTGAAGTATGCACAAGAAAAAAAAAAGCAGCAGTGACACCTTCCACCTTTATAATATAGCATTACTTTCACCTGTGATTAAAAAAGAGAGCAGAAAATAGTGCATCTCTTTCCTGAACAGACAGGGCTTCAGCTGTCAAAACCAGGAGGGCAGCATTAAAGAAAACACAACAGATGCCGAAAGATGTACTGCTTCAGCACGTAGGGAAAGTTTAAGCCTAAACCAAACTAAGTGAGCCAAATGTATGGACAAACAGCTCTCTTGAAACCCAGCACTGCCAGCAGGGAAGATACTACTTACTCTGAGGTCATAAGGAAGCATGACCAGCATCCCACTGTGATCCATGAAATAGGAAGCTTCATTATGTTCATACAGTTTTTTATTTCTGGGCATTAGCAGTGGAGTATGCAGCTTGATGGCTCCTACACAAAAACAGCAAAATGCTATTATCTCCCATTTCAGAACATCTGTTTGCAAACTCATAAACAACCTTGCAGGGTATGATAATCTTGATCAGTACCTTTTAAAATTACATTCTTTTAAATATCCTTAAGTGGTGGAATAGGAAAATCAATTAAAGAAACCTATCAAACAGACTTCAATGTTCTGTCTTCCACACTCCTTGGAATATTTTTCTCTGGCTGTATTTTGCAGCCATCGTTCTATTTGAATCTAATCTTTACTGGAACTCTACTATAAAAATTAATATCATTAATCACTAACAAAATACCTGGGAGGAAAAAAAATTAAAAAGCTCCAAATACAAGGAAATGCTTCTAACTGTTACAGATAAAATCTAATGGAACATATATCGGACTTGAAGTTAACAGCTACTGGGATGCCAAAATCTTAAAATTTCAAATGACACACAACTACTGAACATACTCTGTGACTCATGATAGCAGCAATACCATTCCTTCCCTTAAATCCATTCAGTCACGAAAAAGGGAAACGAACAACTTTTGTAAACACTCTCACCGTGTCTTTTAAATATCCGGCTGATAATCTCACATACATGCTGCTGTATCTTGGCTGTCCAAATAGAAAAACTGCCCTGGAACCATCACAAATAAAAAGTAGATGTATAATTTATTTGCAAGGAACATTCCACTTAATATAGGTAAAAAACATTCTACTATCTTCTTTCACTATAGTCAACTGTACTGCTTTCACAGCAAAAAATAACAGTAGCCATACAAAGCCCTAATTTGCCATCTCCTTGAACTTCTTTACAAAGACTTAAGAACTTAGAGAATTCTATTTCCATCAATAGAAAGGGAAGAAGATACTCAAAGCCAACAATTTATGCTGGCAATGAGACGTTAAGTACTATTAGTTTAACAGAGATTAAGAATAAAGCTTATTTCTTCATAAGAGTCAATGTAAGATTAAATACGAAGCTGGCATTTGGGTCCCATACTGCAAATTTGTAGTTTTAAATAGTAACTAACGTGAAGGTTGATTTTAAGAGAGAATGCAATTATCTCACACACGCTTTGAGGTCTATTATAACTTCTTTGTGGTTGATTTTAAAAAATTCACCACATGAAAAAAAAAAAAAAGCAAAAAGCCATCAGCCCTCAGCAGCTACAAACCTTCAGCGTATCACTGTCATAGGTGTAGTCTATAGCTGGAGATATACGCTGTGAAAATATCTGACTCATCATAGTGCGGTAGGCCTTGCCATCCACGTTTGCTAAGGTATGGTGGAGCACTTCATGAAGCTCAGACTCTTCCATTTGTGGTGGTGGAAGATGTTCGCTTTTTAACAGCTCCACAGCTGTTGGTCTTGCTGCAGGGTCATGGTTCAGGAGCCATGTAATAACCAATCTCTGCAAGTTAAATCAAAATTTTATAGTTTCTCTTATGCTATCAGTGTTTAAAATGAACATTCTCAGTCACATCACACAAATAAGATACTGAGACTATACAGGAAAAAAAAGGAAAGTGGGGTTTGAATCTTTAGGTTGGGTAATTCTTTGCTTATTCTAAATATCTTTTGTCATGGTACTACCTGAATAAATAACTGCTAAAACAAACTTAGAAATTTGTTAGTCTGTGTAGATCTCTTGGGATGACAAAAACACATTATAACATTTATTGTCCTATGTTATGCAAGCTCTGCATCTCTATGAAAAAAATTAAAGAGAAAACAGAACTGTGTGGATAACAAAGGTCTCTGAGTTACATACACTAAGGAGTGTATTTTAGTAAATTGTGTAAGATGGAAACATTTTTATGGCATTAGTGAGACAGACTGCTGTTCCACTAGCAAAACAGACAAAAAGTTAATGCTAACTGTTAAAGAAAGAGTCCATTTGCACAAGGTCTTAAAATTTTCTCAGATGATTCAGAAAAAATTACACTGCACGTTATCACTTCTTGGAGGCAGAACTAAATAAGATGAAACAAAAAGAAAAAAAGAAACTACTCAAATCCTTGAGTACCGATTGTCTTAAGTTTCCAGAATAGCTCTTGGCAACAATATTCAAACTTAAAAGCATCAGTTTACATTGTATATCTCTTCCTGTTCTTTGACATGGATCTCTTTCAAACATTTAAATTAAGGGTTAAAAAAATACGGCTGCCATTACTTTGTGCCCAGAAACTAAAAATTGTCCTTCAGAGCTTTAAAGGTACGTCGGGGATTTCTGCATTTCGTCATGACTGCACTCAGGGAATTTTGTGTATAAACATGTTTCCACATCAACTTTATATATGCTTTTGAGATTTTTTTTCTTACTTCATTCTAACGTCAGGTAATAACAGTTTGGCAGGAATCACTAATCAGAATTAAGTGGGAAAAATAAGAAATAAGCGTTTCTTGACAGGGATATCTACTAGTTAAAATGTCTTCAAAATTACCTGCTTTGCATGCTTGACTTCATCAAAGTCTTGAGGAAATAAAATACTGGGCTACAAAACAAACAAACCAACCACGTTTGAATTAGAACAGCCAGTATTGTTTGTGCAAGCTGGTCTTACATTAAGTGCTACATTTTCAAACAGAGACTGAGCAGTGTTACTGACCATGGGGGAAATAAAACCAGAAAAAAAAACATAGTAAACTTAGTTTGAAGAGTTAACAGAAAGAAGAATGTTACAGAAATGCAAGTATGACGTTTTGTGGAAGAGAGACAGTCCATACTCCGTTACTTAACAAAAAGTAAACTGGTTCTTGAGAACTCAGTGGGTATAAACCCAGCTGTACTGAAGCCATGATCTGTTTATTGTTGAAGTTTCCACGTCTAATGTTTTGCAATATAAAAATTAATTTCACTGAGACAGAACAGTGACTAATGATAATAACAATAGGAAATCCAAAGTACTTTAAGAAAATATCACTAGGAGCTCCTAATTTTATTCCTTTTTGTTTTGTTCTGTTTGTTCAAAGCACTCTCCCTGGAAACATCTTTGCTTCTCTTAAGCAATTTGATGCTCAGAATTTACCCTTTTTCCCTGTATACTTACTAATCTTAGCTGACCAAGAACAAAGATCCTTTCCGATGCAGTACTCATGGGGTGGTAGGACATTTCAAAAAATATTATAC
Organism: Odontophorus gujanensis; assembly: GCA_013399175.1. Taxonomy (NCBI): domain Eukaryota; kingdom Metazoa; phylum Chordata; class Aves; order Galliformes; family Odontophoridae; genus Odontophorus; species Odontophorus gujanensis. Next base: position 140,998 of record VXAB01003495.1, read on the forward strand.
CCAGACTGAACAGGTCCACTTTCTAGGGAGGAAAAAATACAAAATTCACAGGTATTGCTTTTAGATTTCCATGGAAGATGACAGCAGAAATAATCCTTTGCTTAAATTTCACGTTATAGTGCAGCATGAAAAAGGCGTGGTTGCCTTTATTTGTTCACTTGCTTTTCTGTTTAACTTGTTCAAAGGGTGCAATCCATTAAGACTTGTTAGACTTCAATTACTTTTATCCTCACAGCACTGCCGTGACAAAAAGGACCCCGTTTCACTTTGAAAACACTCCCGCTTTGAAATTCAGCTTCTTTGTGCACATAAACTGGATCCTCTGTAATAAAAAAAATGTACTGCCATCCCCTAAAATGGCAATCTAGGAATCCAGGAGAGCAATTCTAATGGTGACCTTTTGCTTTAACTAAAGACACTCAGATTTCTAACCTATTCATTTATAAAGACCCTCCTTTCAACTTCAGGTTGCTTGCATATAGCCACAGTCACATCACAGGCTTTGAGTGCATCCTTTTACCTTGGTCTGCTCTTAAAGGAATACTTCTCATTCCCTTGCTTATCTCAGAAGTCCCACCGTATACTTTCCCATCTTTAATTCATCTTTGTTGAGCATGAGCATTGTACCCACTACGTTAGATTCCATGCTGTCTTTTAGTTAAGTTTAATAATACCTGATTGTATGTAGATTTAGTATTTCCTTGGACCTCTGGGCTGACATACAATGCGGTGCCAATCATCCCCGTCAAATTACCTACAAAGCAAAAGATGAAAACATTAGTTTCAAGAAAGTAAGAAATGTAGCATCAAAGTCAACAAAACTCACCCATCGTTTGTCCTCATTTCTTCCAGGATGAAATGCAGACCTTCCTAAGAGATACCCAGACACAAGCAGTATGCAAAACAGTTCTCAACTTCACATGCAAAGTGTATGTGTCTGTCTATACTGTCTACATCCTACCTATTGCTTTATATCATTTTAGTAGGTCAGCACATAATAACACAACTCATTCTCACTTCCAAAGAACTCATCTTATGACTTCTAGAAGATATACTAAAGTTTTCTCAATGCACACAATTCATCCCTATACAGAAGGTGTTAAAGCCAAACAAATAAAAACAAAAACAGTCAAACAAAAACCCCTCAGATATTGAAATTATCTTATACAGAGTGTAGAAGTGCAGATGGAACAGATATACAGGATCTCTATATATCCCACAATAATAAAAGCATCAGTCTACGGCAGTAGTGGAAGCAAATTTGTTCAGATAACTGGCAGAACTGCCAAATTATATGTAACATACCATCTAGAAGTTGTATTGCTTTCCTACAAAAACATATATTTATTTATAAAACACACTCTATTTTCAAAGAAAGAATGAAAGTTGTAACAGCGTACATAAGATTGCAGAATACAAGACTTTCCTTAAAATCAGTTAGAACAAGCTACTGTGTATACTAACCTGATGGGTCAGAGTTAGCAAAGCTATCTGAGTGATTTTCTTCTTGCTTAGAGATTGCCTAGAATAAGGAGAAGAGATACAAACAGTAAAGATCCTGGCATTCACAATATGATCACTATCTTCTATTTTCATCTTTCAGGTTATTACAACACCAAAGGCAAGTTGCTGAATTCACTTTTGTCTGTACTCACTGCATTTGCTGGATGATCCGTAGCTAAACCAAAATCACCAATTTTCACATGATCATTGGAATCTAAAAAAATGTTCACAGGTTTCAAGTCTCTGTGGATCATTCCCTGTTAAAGCAGGAGAGCAACAACAACAAAAAAGACTGATAGCATAAGAAACAATACACAATACAAAATGTCATTCTTTATAATAGACTGAAAAAAGTATTATATTAATTGTTCTATATGCAGTGGAAAATCTACTGCATTAAGTCACCAACGACTAGTTTTGAAGACTGTTGTTGCTAGCCCATAAGCTAAAAACAATCTTTGGTGTTGATACATATCTAAAGCAATGTTTTTAAAAGGAGGTAATTTTTTTATGACAAAGGGAAAATATCTGAAATGATTCATTATAAAATTCAAATTGATGAAAATATATTCTAAAACCCTAGAACTGAATAATAATGGCAAGAGTAAATACCACTAATAAATGCAGTTACATAGGATCAAATGTTCAAAATGAATAGAATAAATGGAACAGACTAGTCATAGCATAAATGTAACAGATGGGTCATAACTGTCACACTTACTAACCTTTTCATGGATGTAAGCTAATCCATCTAAAATTTCTCGGAAAAGCCTCCAAAGCCGACTGGTGTCTTCATATAATCCTCGGTCAATAGTATCCCTTAATGTGCTCTTCTCACAGTATTCCATCTTCAGTTGTGGATACGCAGGGGAGAGAGGGAAAAAGTGAGTTTTGTCAAGGAAAACAACTATCAGAATTTTTTTTTTTTTTTTTAAATCTGTGAGCACCTTAATGCCTGACTCCGTAAAACACAGTTCAGAAGCAGATAACATCATCTAAACACTCAGCTATTTGGAATTCTCCTGAGATGTGTTTTAGCTAGAAAATATGCAATCAGGAGTCCTATCGCATTTTCAGGAGCAACAGTACTAGCTTGCTTAGTAGTCTGTTCTCGATCACAACGTTAAAAACAAGATGAAAGCAACCTGGGCACAATGTGTATTCAAACCAGACTCTGAAACATCTCTGGCTTTACTTTTCTTGGCTCCTTGACTGCTTGTTTCATGCTATATATAGCACATGCATAAAATCATAAAAAAGCATAAAAAAATAAATGTAATTCCACATCTAGCTGCATCTCCCTTCCTGACAAGGCCTACCAGTAACTGCTTCATAAAAAATTGCACACAGAACGGTTAGATACAACTGCTAACTTCTCTGTTAGTCTAACTCTTAAAAGAAAAGAGATGTTTTCAGAGGTAAAGCCTGAAGGTTCAAACCTGCATGAATTTTCTTTTGTTAGGGTCACATAATAGCTTTTCAAATTATGTATTTCCTGTTAAAAATAGTATATACATTGTAGTTTCTCTGAAGAGAATGAGGAAGTTTTCACATCTGCAAACTACATCTTCAAGTACAAGTACAGTACAAAACAATGGGAAGCATTGTACAGTGCCTTCCCCCCAGCCAAACCTTCCAGAAAGATAGTCTACTGTGTAAACAACATTGAATTCAGTCTTGTTTTTTATATGTTACTACTCTTCCCATAATAAAAATAATAACAACAGCAAAAGAACAGCAATTAATCTCTGCTGATTGGAATAAACAGCATCCTTTCGCCTGAACACGCAAGCAGCCTAACCTGGATGTACAGATAATGCACTGTTTGAATGACTGGTGTCCTGTCTTCTTCTTCATGGCTATTCCTCTCATTGCCTTCTTCATCCTTCATTGCAGTAAAAGTAACAGAAAAGTCGTTACAGGAAGTGGTCCATAGGTTTTTTTTATGCATCCTATCATTTTCATTGAGTGGAACATAATGAAAACTCATCTTCTATGGCTGGATTTTGATATCAGCAAAATAATATATTGACATTTTTGTAACACCACTACTTCTACTTCTGCTAGAAGAAAAGATGTGACCCAATTCTCACTTTCCAAGTGAGAACAAATAACATTTTTGCCATAACTAGACACTGCAGGAATAAAACTTCCAAAATATCTAGACAAAATTATTTATCCTTAAATTTAATTTATCCTTGTACTTACTGGAGGATGACCTTTACTGTTTTCATCCTCGTTATCAAAGACTATTTCACTTTCAGAGTCTGTAGTTGGCCTATTTAAAATAAAAAAGCAAAAAAGTTTTAGTATTCCTTAAACAGACATTACCAAGAAACTTTTAATAAGAAACCTTGAGCCTATATTTGCTGGGGAAAATAAAAAAAAAAAGGAAATCAAAGCTGCTGTTGAATGATTTCCTATATGCCTTAAACAAAGCAAACCAAATGCATCCCGCTTGCAAAGCAAAACTTCCTTTGACAGCTCAGTCTCTTAAGAAAAAAACAAAAAAGGCATCTATCAGTAGTATTTAATGTCTGTATTCAGTAAGCAAAACAGTTGACTTACGATGCAGTGCTTAAACAAAAAGAACACCACCAGCAAAAGAACCATCCCACACACAGCAGCATGTACTGAATATGTTATTAAAATCAAAAGAAGGAATTCTTATAGTTCATTAAAAAGAATTATGTCTTCAGCTTGGAAGAAAATTCAACATAGATAAAATAAACAGCCATGCATTCTGAAATGAGTGATAAGAAACTTCCAGAAGCACAAACCAACTTTCCTCGTATAGTGACAGTAACTACAAATCATCTTCTCCCTGGCTATCCAGCTCCTGCAAACACAGTACTTTTGTTTTTAACCGGAGGACAGAAGAAAAATGCAGTGAGTTGGCCCTAACGAAGTGACAATGGTAAAAGACACAAGCTTGGAACGCTAAACTATGCTCATGTTTCCTACAGTGCTAATGATGAAGACTACTTACAGAAACGAATGTGAGAACACCCCATCACCATCATCATCATCATCATCACTGGACTCCTGACCAGCCCCACTGAATTTGTTGCTGGAGGATCTCTCACACGAAGTACTCCATTCCACTGAACTGGTCAGAACTGGGGGAGGAGCATTAGCTTCCACATCGTTTGTCTCCTCTGCAGTAAGGATGAGTCCTGCTTTGGTGGGCGTTCTTTTGTCTTCAGACGTCTCAGACGACGACACAGTGGGGACAGGACTTTCGTGTTTTTCTATCCAAGCATTGTAATACCTCACAATATTTTCATGGTTTAAACGGGAAAGTAACGTCACTTCTCCTTTAATCCTCCGAAACTGCTTACTGGCAGTGTTAATGCGGATACGCTTCACGGCATAGTAGCAACCGTCCAGCTTATTTCGCACCTGAAACATTTGATTACATCTGAAGTCGAATGCTCTTAAGCACCCTACTCAGTACAGCCAGACCCAGAGTAATTTTGTGGAAGTGGGAAGCTTTCCTTCCACCAGGGAAACAACTGCAATTGAAATGCAAGCTTGTCCATACTGATGGGGCTCTTAGCAGGCTCCCAGTAATCTCTCTCAAGGTTTATCAGCCTTCTCAACTCCAGAAAAAAAGCACAATCCAGGTATAGCACACTGGAAAACCATACACAAAGCCAAACAAACACTGCATACTCTGTTTTGCTTCAGAGAAAACAAACTCACTCCCAAAAAGGATTTCACAGTGTAAATAATTTTTATACCATACCTTGATGACTGCTCCAAAAGCCCCTTTGCCAAGTAATTTTAGCTCTTCAAACTCATTGTAGTAGCGTGAAAATTGTCTCTGTGTTTCTGTGAAGAAGGAAGCACTGGATATCTGGCTGCTGGGCACAACTGTCTCAATGCAATCTATACCTGCTGAATCTGTAACAAAGACATCAAAGTTACCAGCACTGGTAGTAAGGCACTAGGCATCAGGAAAAAGATAAGCCTGAAATAACCAAGTGCAACTAAACCTGAAATAAGAAGTGCTCTGCTGAGCAGAGGTAAGCTCTGGTATGAACATAAACCTTACTGCAACATTCAGTTACTAGCATTACTTATAGTGGACAAAGCAACTGACTCTAACAGAACACTGTGAGGAAGGATGTTTCACTGGAACATAATCTTCCAGGAAGAAAATTAAGAATGACATTTACACTACACAGCTTCCTCTGCTGGTAAGAACACAGCAGCCTGACCATCCAGCTGTCCATGGACATAAAAGCTAGTGCGGTCTTACACTTCCAGATTAGTTACTGTAAAGCACTGGCAGAAACACGTTCTTATGATGATCTAGCACAGTTCAATTTTTCTGTTACTGCAGGGATGTCATCCAGTTATTTAATAGAATACATAACGAATCAAGTTCCTCACCATCTAGATTTTCTTCTGCTACAGGTATTTTCATTCGTGGAATGTTTATAAAACTATGTTGTAACAGTTGCTGAGGAGTCCATCTTTCCTTATCTTCCAAGCAAACGCATCTGTTAGTAAAGCAAAAACAAAAATGTTGAAAGAGCTATTCCAAATTGGGCCTAAGTGCTCTAATAGATCTCCTTATATTTAAGAAGTGATCACCTTTATCATTCTGATGGAATCAAAGGCCAAGAGAGACTAAATGGCTTATCCACAGAGACACACAAAGCTCGTGGCAGAACAGAGCAGAGGAGACCACCACACTTGTTCTCCTGAACCCCAGATTAGCAGCATGATCCTAGAGACAGAAAATGCCTCTTCTCTAAAACCTTTGACTAACGACACTGGGATCTGACTGTTCTTTTGAAACACTGATCAAGTCTTATAAAAAAAAAAGACAAATCAAAGAGAAAAAGATTAAGGAATGCAGCAAACACGTACTTTTCCAGAAAGTCTTGGAAGTCGGCAGGTAAATTATTAGGAACAGCAACTGGATATTCCTTGGTTACTTGGCCCTGGCTGAGTGAAAGCAGAAGCAAGCCCAGACTCCAGACATCTCCTTTTTTTCCAGGTTTGCTGGGAAGACAATCCTCACTAAAACGAACTTTGGTTTGCTCAAAAACATCTGCTTTGCAGATATCCGCTAAGCGTTTGGAAATGCTGTAGTCTGTCACCTTGATGTTTCCTTCAGCATCTACCAGGATACTGGAAGCACAAAGAACTTTGTGCACTACTGAATTATTGTGCAAGTAGTCAAGAGCTGACAAAATCTGGCTCACGTAATGGCGCAACTGCTCAATTGGAACTGGAGTCTCTTTGTGCAAGTACGTGGAAAGGCTGAAACCACTTATGTGCTCCACCAGAATGTCCACCACAATTGAATCCTCCCGTTCTTTCAGGTTCATACATATGTAATGTACTATGTTTGGGTGACTTAGCTTTGTCAGTGAGCTGAACTCAGTCTCTGCACCCTGAAGCTGTTAAAAGAAAAACAACATAATGTGCATTGTGTCATATTTCATGAGCACACAATTACTAAAATAGATAATATATACAAAAGTACCTCTACAACATATCAGAGCATTGTAGACAAGGAGCAAGAACAACTTTGGTTTCTGTCAGGTACGTTTCATTTCCTCTTTCTTCAGAATTTTAATGTTTTATTTTTCTATTATTTTATAAATGCATACTTACAAATTCACTTTCTTTTATTTGTATTTTACATACGCTCCTAAACACTTCAACACATTCAACTTCCTCTGTGGTGCAAATCCTCTGAACAGTGGCACTGCGAGGCTCATCACCACCCTCTCAATATAAATGAGCAAATTCAACAAATATCATAAAACCTATCTAAACTTTATTAAGACAAATACAAAATATGGGTGTTACCTGTTTCTTACACTTCTCTATCTTTTCTACTTCTTGTGCTGTAAGAAATTTTCCCATCTTCTTTTGCCAGTGTAGAACCCACTCATATATTAAAACAAAATCTCCAGTGTGAGTTTCCAAGGCATTGTAGACTGATTTACCAAGCTGTTCGTCCTTGCCTGAACACAAAGGGAGAAAACAGGAACACAGCTTATTTTCTCCTAAGGGCCTAGCAAGAACTAAATTCTGCAAATGCTAAAGAAAGACTGGTTTTTATAATTGGAAAATTCCAAACCTACTTACAACTGAACAAAATCTGTACCTATGTGTGTTCTGCAAAAGATCTCAGATGAATGTGAATGCTGTGCAGACAAAATAAACTAGCAATAGGGAAATGAAAACCACAGTATATTGGCAAAAAACTGCTGCATGTTTTAAGAACTTCAAATTTCAATAACTGAATACTCTTCCCTGTTATTATCATTGGTTTCACATTACTGGAAGTTAAGATGATTTCTTGCTTGGTGGCCATGTGTATCTGACAAGCTAACTATTTAAATTTAAAATCAAGCTAGGATTTTTCTTGGATTTTAGCTATGAAGACAACATAAAGATTTGAGAAGGTGAGTTTTTTGGTATAGCTGTTCAGTTAAGTAAGTGATTCTGGAAAAGCAGATTTTTACTTAAAATAATCCTAGGGACATTTTAAAAATTTACCAAAAACTAACTTCCTGTTACTCTCTACTACTTCTGGCTGTCACATTTCATTTTCAAGGGCTACTTTGTACCAGTCAGCAGGGTTCACATTCTACCTCTCGACAGCCCGTCAAATTGCAATTGTTTTTGCTTACCTAGACATTTTCCTCTGTGCACAGTAAGTTGCCCAGCACCACTTGTGCTGAAGTTCAGAACTTCATGATTTCCAGGGGACTCTTCATTATTACCAACAGAAAACTGCCGTTCTCGCCTGCAGCGTAAACATAACATTTATCACTGTTTCGAAAAGATACTTTTGTTACAATCTCTAGTTCCTAAAGATAACACTTCTGTAACAGGACTACCTTTCAGGCCCTTGTGCACCCAACAACATTCATCAAAGACATGGAGCTGGCACAAACATTTGAATAGCAATCGAGCATTATATAAACAACAACAATAAATTACACTGAAACTTCATATGCAAATTCAGGAACTTGGTTAGCAAGGAGTACAGAGTACAATTCAAACTTTAAAACTTGTGCAGCTTAGGATGACATTTTCAGTTTGAGAAAAGCAGTAATAGTAGTAACAACAGCTACTACCATAACATTACTCTGCAAAATTTCTAAGTTTGACTTGTATTATCTTTCAAAATGTAACACTTGCAAATGCTTGCACTTTTGAGAAGTTCAATTATTTTTCCCTACTTAAAATGGGCTTCCCATTTGCTTTTAGTCCTCAAATCCATCCTCCAAGAAGGGAAAATTTGGGGGAAAAAAGAGTGATACATTCTAAACCTTCTTACATGCACATATGGAGCTGCACATGAGATCAGAAAGAACTCCAGACCACTAACTGAAACGAACCTCCATTACTTCTGGATACAATGCACTTTGAAATTAATAGAAATATTGCTAATTCTTCCAAATAAACGCCATCACTAAAGAAATCACAGGAGTATATGAAGAATGAAGTAGAAGTTCTGTCAAAATACTGATTAAAAATAGAAAGAAAAAATGCCACGTAAGTAGGAATTGTCATTTCTCATCAGTACTGAGAATAAAGAAAGACATACAAAGAAAGCATTTGACTTTCTGAATTCAAATGTATTTATTTATAAAAATTAATACAGTCCAACATGATGTTCTGAAAATTTAAGTCCTAGTAGGCAAAATTTCTGGCCTCATAAGCATACAAAGAAAAGGCTGATATCACCATTCTTGTATAGATCTCAGAAAACTAAACAGGCCAGCTTTTGCTTAACTCTGCAGATACAGTACCAGGATGCTTCTATTCCGTTTTTGTTTATTCTCATCATTGTCAGTATAAGTAACTCAACCTTTCTGCACTTCTTTGTAAAAATATACAAAAGAATGAAGACAATGTTAGAATGGTTTTGTGGAAAGTTAATGTAAGCCTGCTGTACGTGTTCTGGATTAAATAACAAACTTATCTTTTCCTCACCAGGCACAGACAGCGCCTCGCTTTAGTATACTAAGATTAGTAAGGACATAGGAAAAGAGATTTCTGGACTACCAGTGTTGTACAGAAACAACTGCCAAATACAAATGGTGATAACTAATGCACATTCACTGATATACATACTTTGAACGCCCAATTGAATTTGGGCGTTGTTTATTATTCACTCCATGTTCCAAACAGTTCCCATTTAAATTGGAAGCAACTCTGTACCCTGATGCATCTCTCCTGTGAGAATTTTCTTGACTTGTCTGACGTTCCTAAAAGTCAGGAAAAATACTGAGTAAATATATAAAGGACTCCTATCCTCAAAGTCTGTGGGTATATTTGACTATTATTCTATGAAGTCAACAGATCACAGGGAAAATACAGTTCTATTAGAAATAAGGCTGAGGAAGAAATGCTGAGATTCAGACAGTATGCTCCAGCACTGCCTGCAGGCAAGAACGTAAAGGTGCTTTGCAAGAGAACTGGGAACATGTCAACCAACTAGTTTTATTCTGTATCTGTCTGAAAACATTCATCCACGTACACAAAAAGCGTAGAAAAAAATAAACTATTTTCCCTTATAATGATTCTATTTCAGAAATAAATTCCATGTAACCAAGAACAGAAGATGCTATCTTAACTTAGATCTCTTAGAAGAATTGGATAAAGAAAAAGGAAAAATGTTCAGAAAATTCAGTCACAAAACTCTCAGATTTCTATAAATAAGTGCTACAGAGATGGAAGGGAAAAAAAAAAAAAAAAGGTATTGCATTGTATTTTGCATTCCTGCTCAGAACAAATACCTGTTTGGCAATCTCTTTCTTTTTTCTTTCTTCTCTTTTCTCTTCCTCCCGTCTCTGAATCTCATTAAGGATTTCACGTTGCTGAAATGAATTTCAGTGCTGTTAGACGTGCAACAGTAAACACAGTGCAACTGTTAAACTCAGCCTGTTAAACATCTAGGATACTGACTTCTCACAAGTATTACAGAGTATTCACAGACCTCAGAAGAATGAAATAGAATTTAAAAGAAACAAAAACCAAAGAACAAACAAAAAAAACAAAACAGAAGCCAAATTAACTCTTCCGAGGAAGAGAAAAGAAGTATGAATTTTGAATGGAGTTGTAGACAAAAGAAAATAACTTCTACTAGCACACTTTAACAGTAAAGTTTCAAAAATGGCACATTTCCGTATTCCCAGAAGTGTGATTTCACATCACAAGTCTCTGTGTGACCAAGATTAATCCCCTCAACTCTAGGGAAGAGTAAATATGTCCTTCTAGCTTAAGACATCTTGGCTTAAACACACTAGTCACTAGAGAAGCCTGTACAGTGAATACAGCAGTCACCCTACAGTGAAGGAATAGTTAGGATCTGCCTGGCTACAACTTCCTTGTTTAAGACAGAACACACCCAATGTATACATTTACTCAGACTTCTGTTAAGAACTTCTTTATAAATGCTTTCCATAGGATCACTAATCAATAAGTTTTTTCAGGCACTAGTATTTCTTGGGGTTAAAAACTCATCATTAAGATGTCACAATAAATGCAGCAGATAGTTTGTGGAGTACCTATTGATGCTGACAGCTCTGATGAATTAATAATTCCCTACAATTCATGCCAACGCAGGATCATTGTCAAAATCATCACTGTTAAAATAAACAATACAGAGTTATTCACATTTCAATTTCTCTTACCTCCTGTTCCTCTCTTCTCTTAACTTCTTGTGCCCTACGCAATTCCTCCTGAGCCAGCCTTTCTTGCTCTTTTTTATGATTTTTTAGCATTTCTTCATGAAAGGACTTGGAAGGCGGTTTATTATACTCACTGAGAAATGACTGAACGTAGCCTGCGAGTTCAAATATCATCACCTGAAAGAAAATAAACGTGAATGACAAGCAGAGCTCAATCCAGTTCAAAAAACATAACAAAATGATACCCAACTTGGAAAAGCAGTACAGCAGCAGAGCATGACTGTTCGGTTTGCTACTTACCAGAGGTATTTTCATTATTTTTGTCAGAACTATTTGTTAATGAACTGTAGCACGAAAGTCCCTGACCACAGTAGCACAGATGGTGAAAATTACAATCAGACAGTTTTTAAGCACCTTCCCCCTTTCCTCTCTGCAAAATCCTTTTTCTCGTCTTCTCTCGGGGATATCTTTCTATTTGCAAAAATACATGTTTAAGACATATCAACTACAACAGAATAAATCCTTTGCACTCATCTAACACTGTGCCTACTACTACTACTACTGAGGTCCGTAGAGACCAACAGCTCTGCTAGGGTCAGTTGTGAGCACACCAAGACTACATCTCATGGCTTAGTGGATACATAGAAATTCTGAACCTTGTTTCTAGCATTTGCTATAACTGTCCATACCACAGTCATTACAAATACAAAAAAAAAAAATAAAAAACAAAATTCAGAAGACACTGTTAAACTGCTAATTTCTAGGAAAAAAAAAAGGGAACTCTTGTCGATTAAACAGAATGAGCAAAACAGTATCTGCCTAGAAGATTTCTTTTGAAAATAAGTGCATTAAAATTGGTCAACTAAATAGCAGTGTAGTATAAAAATGGAAAAAGACACCGATGTGGCAACATTACAAGGGAGGCAGCCCTTGCCAAACTTGCAAAGTTGACAAGTTTAGGAAATGTAAAGCTGAATATTATTCCACCTCAGCAAATAACAACTTTTACAGCAGTCACTCTGTCACTTTCAGAAAAGCAAATAGAGCAAACCAAATGTGTTCACCTGTAACATTCTGGGAGATAAGAAACATACCACAAACCTTGCTTTCACAAATAATTCAGTGTTTGGTACTAACTCATTGCATAACTTCAGCCCTCAGCAGCAAAATAAAAGGTACTGTTAATACCAAACATATGTAAGGTCTGACATTATTTACCTTATTTAAATATGCACTATCGTAGAGGCATAGAATGGCCTGGGTTGGAAGGGACCATTCTGTTCTATCCCCACTGCAACAGGAGACTGAAGAGTTTGTAGTCTGAACTTTCATTAATAGAAACATTCTTCACAAAAGTGAAGAAAAATACTTCTAATCTGGATGAATTTCCTTATATTATAGATACATTTTTTTACAACTGTTTAGGACCAGGTATATTTCTCAAGGATGTGAAAAGTTCTTACCTCTCCACAGCACTCTTTTGCCAATTCAGATAGTCTGGACTTTAACTCATTTATTTTCTCATTTGACAAGCCTTTGGAATTTTTCAGTTGTATTTCAGGAACACTGGGAGACAGCAACAGAACATAAAGAAGGTCCTCATTAAAAAAAAGGAAGATGAGAGAAAGGGGAAGAACAAGGGGAGAGATTGTAAATAGCTATGTGAGATACAGAGGGCTGGTTAAAAAAAAAAAAGAGGGGAAAGGAAAAGAGTTTATTGTCACTTGATAATTAGTTAATGCTCAATAAGCAGTAGGTAAAAATTATGTATATAATGCAAAATAAAGCCAGAGATACTATTTTATACTCATCAACTTCTGGCTACACATAACTTGTCAATTACACATAAGAGAAGACCTTGCAAGAAAACCCCTGCAGTCTCCCATGACTCCAATCATATATAAGTGCTCTACAAATACTGTTAGCATAATACTGAGTTGGCTAAAATTTATCCTCACCATACAGGTGACAAAAGCTTAAAAGAAATGTGCAAGAACAGGAACAAGCAAGACATCTGTACCTATGTTAACTTAAACTAAAAACAAACAAAACCAGAACAAGATGGGCCAATTATGCCTTGTGCTACAGGGCACAACTGATCCACCACCTGGCTGCAAATAGTGCTCCCTTTGTGTGCTGCTCAGGTCCCAGAACAAACAGATGGGCTAACGGCTGCCGTGCTGTGGACACAGCCATTGACATAGGAACTGAAGGGAACATTTTCCTCAGTGCTTACAGGGCAATACTTCACTCAGAAAGCATTTGCTAACCCCAAAACACAGAGAGTGCTCATTACTAGCAATTCTTTTTCCATTCTCTGTGGATTGTCTAAAAGCACAAAACATGAATATCAGATACAAACAGGACAAGAGAGTGGTTTAAAAATAAAAGATAAGTCCCTCTCTGAGCAGGGTAGGTCACGGGCTGGAAACGTTTCCAAAGGGTGCTAAGATGCTGACAGGCAATGCCTGTCCTTACTGCACAAGAAACCACATCCAATTCAGGTAAAAGAAGTACAGTTGCCAATTTTAAAATACCATAGCCTGAACAAATACTGACATAAAGAAAGCAAGAATAAGAACAATGGTGTAACTACATGTTTTTTCAACCTACATGAAAACAAATAAATGAAAAAAAGAGAGAAAAAAAGTTGTATTTTAATGTTCACTCACGTATCTGGGTAAGTATGCGGACACTTGACCCACAGATCAACTTTGGCGTACACTTCATCATCACCAGTCAATCCCTGAGGATGCAGAACTAAATTAATTTCAGGAGGCTGTCGTACCTATAACAGAAAAGAAAGCTTTAGATTTAAAAGGGTTTATTTTGTCATTGTTGTCTTCGCTTCCATTGGTTTCCAATGAAAGCAGGAATCATTGCACACCAGACTCCCAACCACTATTACAGCAGAATTCAGGCCAGACCACCCAACCCGTGAGAATAATATATGAATGGTGATACTGCTCAGTGAGAGCAAACTGGTTTATCACAGCAGCTCATTCAATATACTTGGGAACTTCCTTAGGGAAAAGCACTTATCAGCAAGACGAGTCAGACTGAGCAGGAAGGTTTCATTTGAGAATCCTCCTCTTTTGCTTCCTGTAGGCTAGTAGCAAGAAAAGGTTAACTACACGTGGACAGGTCACTTACACAACATCACAAGTTAATAAATTCAATATACGAATGAATTTGCTTCTTTTTCGTTTTAGATTACTCACAAATAACAGTCAGCACTTTCTTTTCCATTGTGGCAACAGACTACGAAATCAAATCTTGTGCAGCCAAATGAACAGTAAATTTTTGTATTCATATTTTTTTAATTTTTGTTATAAAGCAGAATTTTATTAAGTCTTCCCACAATTTCCTTGGAATTGCCTGCTATAAAATGAAACAAAACATGCCCACGTAAACATTCTGACCTTCTTCAATCAATTAGAAAGTTTTTTCAAGGGAACAGATCTCAGCAACATGATGGACAGGTAAAAAAATAACATCACATAGCATAACAAATATGGGAACAGGTTAAAAGATTGCTGGTATCCCCTCTACTTTGCACTCCCAAGAGGGAAAAGCACAGGTTATGTACAAATTTCATATGGAGCGAGAGAAGGAATGCTTGTGAAAATGCAGCAAGTTACTGGAATTGCTAGCATCACTAGCATCATATCCCACCACCACCCTAAAAAGTCACAAGTTTCCACAAGAATTCTAGGGTCGGGTGTACAGCAGAACATGTATCAGCCATGATGTTTTGCAGGAGCCAAAGCCAAAGGCAGCTAACAGACCACAGCAGCAGTGAAGTTATGGGGAGATGATGTAAGCAAACGGTACTTCCAGGTATGGGAAAAACGCACCACCAGATGCAGCTGGAAAAAACATT
Organism: Odontophorus gujanensis; assembly: GCA_013399175.1. Lineage (NCBI taxonomy): Eukaryota > Metazoa > Chordata > Aves > Galliformes > Odontophoridae > Odontophorus > Odontophorus gujanensis. Next base: position 156,058 of record VXAB01003495.1, read on the forward strand.
CTCAAGAAGACACTGTGGACACTGAAGAAAGATGGAAAAAAAAGTAACGAGCAGCACACTAGGCAATTAGGAATAACTGTAAAAAAAAAAAAAAGNGCTCACGCCGGGCACCACGTCCTCGCGTTGTTGCCCGCTGTGTACGCGCTGGGTACGGGCTTTGGCTACGGGCAGGCCGCCTCTGGAGGGAG